>BDMU01000265.1:0-22728 GCA_002217815.1 Seriola quinqueradiata | reverse complement strand
ACCCTAACCCAACAGATACCACAGCTTGACAGCTAGAAGAAGCCATTTTTTTTGTTTTTTTTCAGTGTGGCCTAGGCCTGAAGAAGACCTTTAAAAAAAGGTCGAAACGTTGCTTATAGGCAACACATTTTGATTTCATTATTTTAGATAAATAAAAAATTCTTTCAATTTATTTTAATTTTATTAAAAACAATTGGGGTTATTAAAACAAAAAAAAAAAAAAAAAAAAAAAAAAATTTATATTCTTTTGATTTATAATTAATAGATAACAAAGCCTTTAAAAAGAAAAAATAATTAAAAACAGCACAGACCACTCAAAAATGAGTGGCTGGCAAAATGGGTGGACCGTGGTACGCTACGGCAAAAGGCGAGAGGGCCGCCGTCAGCGTACTGGGATCAGGGTGATGGTTTGAACTGGGGAAGGACCGTGCACCTCCGTTCTCCTATGGGAGTCGGGGTCCTTACCCACGTCCTACCTAAGCTAACCCTAACCTAACCCTAACCCTAACCCTAATCCAATCCCCTGAGGAAGCAGCAAGTCTGCGAAACGTCGGGACCCCGCTCTTATGCGTAAGACTTTTTACTCTGATTTTATTGATTGTATTAAGAACTTTTATACCCTCAAGTTGAGTGGTTTTTAATTGTTTTTAATTGGTGTTTTTAAACGAATTAATTAATAAAGGATAATTTTAAGCATTGGTGGAGGGCTCTGCCAGCCCCATAACAGGCAGAAAGACTCTTTTTCCTGTTTTAACTGTCTACCTGCAAGTTCATCAAGACCACCACCCGGAATATAAACAACAACTCTTCCATCTACAACAACCATCTTCAATAATCACTGGCACAAGACCATCAACCAACCAACATCTGTCTTCAACTCTGGATTCAACTTCCACAACCACCACCCCAGAAGTTTTATCCATACCAGGACCAGATACACCAGCAAAAGAAGGTAAGAGCTCTCCACCTGCATGTTTCATATTTTTAGAGGTAAGTCCACACACAGGAGCGGGGCTCAAAATGGCTCCTCCACACACACACACACACACACACGTACACCCACATCCACTCATACACTCAGACCCCTCATGGACATTAACACACAACCATGCACACATAGATTTGTTAACAACACACAGCAACCCATACTCAACCACCCACCAGACCCAGAAACTAGACAGGCCAGTAAACTTTATTTCAAACTGATTCAAGCATTCCACCACAAACAGATTATGGATTCAGCAATAGATTCAGGCACATTTCCACCAGGAATGTTAAGACAGGTTCACCGGCTCACTGATTTCATCAAACCATCCACACCCACCACAGATACCAGAAATAGAATACAGGACAACACAACCCAATGGATGCATAACACAATAGTCATTTTACAGCAACATTACCAGAACACAATAACAAGTCACACGGACACAACTCCCCATAACCCACTAGCCTTACAAATAGCCACCGGCTGGTATCAGGCCAGAAAACAAGACCTTCTACAACCATCCCAGACGACCACTACAACCCCACGACCGGACCATCATCAATCTACAACCAGCTCTTTACCCACCATCCCAGAGGAACACTATCCCCCCCTGCCCAGACCAGCTGCCCCAAGTGCACTATCCCTTTATTTAGGCCCCCGCAAGTCACTATCCGAGGAAATCCAGTCATCCCACTCCCCCTGCACACCGATCCAAAAAGAAGAACCCCATCAAGCTACAACAGGAACCCAGACTACACCCCAACAGACTGTCACACCCAAGTCCACTACCTTCCCCTCACCCTACCCCATCTATACAAAGTCACCCAACCCCCTACCCACCCGAAGAGGACCCATTCGACCACCACCACCAGCCAAGACTCATCCTGGAAAAACAACACAACATCCCATAGACACAACAGCTGCTCCAACTACCTCCACACCATCAGAACACAGGACCCGCAGAGTCACCTGGGGACCCTTACCAACAATAGACCAGCAGTCAACGGTTCCCCGCACACCTCTCTCCCCTATCCTACCCCTCACCCCCCCAGTCACCAAGTTCTTCAAACCCAAAACCATCATCGAAGCAACAGCTCAAGTCCACGGTTCCCCCCGCCAACCCCCAAACCCAGAAGAATTACAAACACTTACCCTCAGTACCCATTCAAATGTTTCTGTTCATATCACTGACTCCATTCTCACCTCTTCTCCCCACACAGATGGTGCGGCCACCCGGGTGGGTCCAACAGGACAGACAGTACCCCAGGCAGAAATAAGACCTACTCCGGTCAGAGAGCCGGCCAACGTGATGAAAGGGTCAAACAAGGCTACTCATGCCCTCAAAACAACCCACTCTGAGCCCTCTCCTCGAATTTCTGCCGGGGGGTGCGCTGTCCGAAACGGGCCCCCCAGGAGCTGCACCATCCTCACACCCACACACTCCCAAGACCCCCCTCATTCTGGACCATTCCTCCCCACCTCAACCGACTTCACCTCCTGTCTTTACCTCATCCCTTCTACAACCCTCCATCTCCCCTCTCTCCTCACCCAACTCCCCTTCTGGTCCCATACCCACCTCTCCCAGCTCCCCCCTTCCCCATCACTCTTCCCCCTCTTTTCTAACACATCCCTACCCCGAGCTACAACCGGACTCCTCAGACTCATCCCCAGAAGACCCCCCAGTTCCACCCGGCTGCAACTCCACATCACCCTTGATGACAACCCAAACCTGCGCCCCCCAACCCCCCACTGAAGAACCCAGGACTCCAACCACCACTCCACTTTCCATCCCCTTCACAACTCCAACCATAACACCCTCAGGACAGAACTTTTTCAGACCCACTTACCATATTGCACGCCCCAGCCGGAAGATCCAGGACTGGTTTTTCAAGCCCCGAAAACCAGTCCTGATCCTTGGAGACTCCAACATAAATCGCATCCCGCCCCATAACCACCCACAAGTACAATTGGACAGCTACCCCGGAGCCAACACTTACCATTTCCTTAAAATCTGTGAAAAATCCATTCCCAATCCTGATGTCAAGATAGTTGTCCTTTCCATCGGGATTAACAACAAGGACCAGGACCCCAGGCAGACCACCACGAAACAACTCAAGACCCTCTTCCGCCAGGCAAAGTTGACCTTCCCCAACGCCGACATCTACTACCCGATTATGAATTTCTCATCCCAACTCACCCCCACCCAGAAAGGTAATCTCAAACTCATCAACAACATCATGACCACCCACGTTCCATTTTTAACAGAAATCCCACACGACACCTTCACTACAGAAAAAGATAACATCCACTGGACACCCACCACAGCTAAACTGATTTTTGAAAACTGGATGCAGCAGCTAAATTTACAATAACTTGTAAGGCCAACCCGGACACTCACACACACACACAAGACCTGGGGTGGAACTCCCCTTCCAACATTCTTAACCTTTCTACCCTCTTTTCCCCCTCCCCCTCACAGCTATCCCTTCTGGAGAGAGGGCTCTCCTTCATCCCACGCCCCAACAAATTCGACCGAGAGGAACTTCAGAGGGACCTACACAAATTTCATAGAAGACTCAAAATCATAGACTACTTTCACCTCCAACCCGACAGACAACCATTACCTTTCATCCACCCATCTCACTGGGAACCGACCCTCGACATCCTCCACCCCCTGACTCGCCAACTCATAAACAAAAACAAAAGGGCCCTTCAGCGTCTCCGGCCTCCGGCAGATGTCCCAGACAATCTGTCGGGGCCGGAACGCAGGGCCCTGACTGACTTAATCCACAATCCAAACATCATAATAAAACCAGCAGACAAAGGATCAAAAGTAATCATTATGGACAGACAACAATACCTTATAGAAGCAAATAGACAACTAACGGACACCACCTACTACAGACCACTCGACGAGACAATCCAGCCACAAACACAGACTCAACTCAGGAACATCATTCAGACTCTTTACCATAAAAAATACATAAAATCAAAACAGAAAGACTACCTATTTGGACCGGACAACCCACGACCCCGTTACTTTTACTTACTACCAAAAATTCATAAAGACCCACAGACCTGGACTATTCCCTCTGAGGTTCCTCCTGGCAGACCCATAGTTTCGGATTGCAACAGCTCCACATACCACATCTCTCAGTATATTGATCAGTTTTTAGGTCCCCTTTCCACCCACCACCCCAGCTACATCAAGGACACTTACCACTTCATTGACACCATCAGACCCATGGCTGTCCCTCCTCAATCACTCCTCTTCACCATAGACATCAATAACCTTTACACCAATATCAACACCCACCTAGGTCTACAAACACTTCGCACCATATTCAATAGAAACCCAGATCCCTCTCGCCCTGACACAGAACTCATCCAACTAATAGAACTCTGTCTGAACAATAATGATTTTCTTTTCAATAATCAATTTTATTTACAGGTCCACGGGACAGCCATGGGTCAGAGATTTGCACCTGCCTACGCCAACCTCTACATGAGCGAGTGGGAGCGAGAAGCCCTAGCCAAATGCCCTCTACAACCATCCCTCTACCTCAGGTTTTTAGATGACATCTTCGGTATTTGGCCCCATGAACAGTCCAAATTTCCAGAATTCATCTCCATTCTCAATAGCCATCACCCTTCTATTACTGTTAAATACACAATAGATACAACACATATCAATTTTCTAGATACCACAGTTTTTTTCGGGCCCGCCAACACCACTCACAAAACACTACAGACAAAAGTTTATTTCAAACCCACGGACACTCATTCATTACTCCATAAATCCAGTTACCACCCAAAACACACTTTTAAAGGAATTATAAAGTCACAAATCATCCGTTTTTTTCGCATCTGTAGCAACATCCAGGATTTTCACACAGCCACCAGTACACTTTTTAACAGCTTACGCCCAAGAGGCTATTCCAAAAGATTCCTCCGTTCCATAAAAAATTCCACACTGGCCTCTCTCGCTCCCACTCGCTCTCCCTCCCTCTCTCCAGCTCCCCACCTTTCCCTTCCACCCCAGGTCGTTGAGCTTGGGCCGTCGACAAGTCCTCCCCACCACCAAAACCAGGGTATGTATCCCGTTCCCTACCCGTCACACCACCTCCACCCTTCTTTCACTCCCGATCCCCATCCCTTCCCCCACCCTAAACCTAACCTCAACCCATCCCCATCTCCTCACCCTAACCCACCCCTGTCCCCTTGCCCTAACCCCAACCTACCCCCCATCCCCTGCCCTAATCCTAACCTACCCCCTTCTCCTGACTCCCTCCCTAACCCCCATCCGAACCAGGTTTTGTATCCTCTCCCCTACCCCAACCCCAAGGACAGGTACGGCCCAAGCTCACTCCATACACACACCCCACCTACACATCACAACTCTCCTCCACCCTCACGTCTGATACCGTTTGTCTCAACCTTTTCTCACCAAATCACCCACTTACACCGCATCATCAAGCAAAACTTTTCCATACCACAGTCTCAACACCCAGCTTTTCAGAACCACCAGATCATCTCAGCCTACAGGAAACATAAGAGCCTCCATTCCATTCTCATCAGATCCAAATTCACCGATCATACACCCGCAACCCCTCTTCCATATAGCCACCACTACAAGAACAGGAAATTCATCCACAACCCATATAGTAATACAGCATTTCCAACTCTAGGCTCCTTCTCCATCACCACCACGAACATAGTATACATTATTACATGCACACTCTGCAATAAACATTACATAGGCGAATCAAAACACTCCACCCACACCCGCTTAGCACAACACCTCTACAATATTGGGGAAGGTCGACTTTCTACCCCCCTTGTACAACATTTCCAGCTTCATCCCCCCATCCATCTCATTGTAACCGTTCTGGAAAACAATGACCGCTGGACCTGTGGACAGAGGAAGAGAGCGGAGAAGATTTGGATCCACAGGCTCGGGACCACTGTGCCCGGAGGTTTAAACGATGACTGAAGTAAGGAAAACCACATCCATCACCTCTGGGTACGGTACTCCCGAGCCTGTTCCTGCAGTTTTCTTGGACCATGCGGATCCCATCCCAACTCAACTGGAAAGACAGCAGAATGGTCTAAGCCCTGGTCTGCCATACGGCAGACTGGGGTTCGAATCCACGCCAGGACGGGAGGTGCATATTTTACTTTTTAAACATTTTAAATATTAATTGACTTGGAATGTTAGAAATAGGGGCAGGAAACAAAACTTGTGTCTTACTAATCATTTTTATTACATGCATGCTTTTTATCTACTAATATTTATTACTAACACTTTTATGGTTTTATTTTCATAAGCACTTATATTTTTATCCTATAGCACTTACCTTTCCTGCCCCGAATTTTAGTTCCAAATACACCCCTCCATTTTAGTAATTTCTCATTTTACAACTTAGCCTTTTTTTTTTTTTTTTTTTTTTTTTTTTTTTCTCTCTAATAATATTATATAAAATACATATTATACTATTATTACAGTAAATCAATAATTACCTTTCTATATATATATATTACAGAGATATATATTTAAACATATTGTTGTATTATTATATAGATATATATATTTATTTTTTTTTTTTTTTTTTTTTTTTTTTCCACTTTATTTATCTATTAATTAATTAATTTATTTATAAATTTTTTTTTTTTTTTTTTTTTTTTTTTTTTTTTTTTTTTTTTTTTTTTTTTTTATGCATCTCCCTATGGTGATCCGCATGGCCATAATTGGGTCGGTTCCCAGCTCCCCAAGATTGTTTTTTTATTATATTTTATTCTTTTTTTAGATATTAAATTTATCATTACCAGTTTTAACTTTACATTTATTCTTTTATCTTTTTATTATATTTATTTTATTTATTTGCTGGGCCCGCTACTCCTTGTTAAAGATACTTGCAGCAGGTCCCTCTCTTCTCTCTGTCCGGTGCTCTGCCTGGGAATCGAACCCTGCTCCCCGGTGGGAAGGACCACTTCTCTCTCCATCCAGCCATCCGTTCTGTTAGATCAGTAGGCCAGTGCACAGTATTTTAACCCAAACCCATAACCCCAACCCCAACCCCAACCCTAACCCTAACCCTAACCCTAACCCTAACCCTAACCCAAATTGACAATAACCTAAACCAACCCTAACACCTAACCATTGTAATTGGATGCCTAAACCTAATTAACACCTAAACCTAACCATTTTAATTGGTCCTAATTAACTAAGTTTTAAGCCTAACTGCCTAATCCTAACCCTAACCATTTGGTTTTATCTAAAAATTAAAAAACCCTGTTTAAAACCTAAATTTAATTATAAAATGTTTAAAAATATATAAATACTGTTTAAAATATATACATGATTATTTATTATTATTAAAATTCATTAAAGGGTTAAAATTAAGAGCTAAATTCATTATATGGGGATTACATTAAAAAACTATCAGGATTTAAGGGTTAATTGATTTATTTCAAAAAACTAAATTTAGACGAAAATTTAAAAAGACGAGGAGCGAGTATAAAAAGGGTGAAAACAATTGAGGGCTCATTCTGAGCTGAGGCTTTGTTGGAGACAGCTGCTTTTAGTGCGTGGTTGCAATTGCCTTTTATTTTCATTGCCCTGCCTGAAGAAGGCACATACGTGCCGAAACGTCGCGAGAGGGCACATTTTTAGTTTATTAATATAAATATAAAAATATATTTAATTTTTAAGGGAGTTTTTTTGTTTTTTTAGTTTTTTTTTTTTATTTTTTATTTAATTTATATAAAATTTAAAAAGACCCCCCATCATTCCTAATGGCATTGCCGAGGAGGATGATGGGTGGCAGTGGTTCGCCGTGGAAGAAGGGGTCGCTTCCGGGGCGAAACTGGGACCATCGACCCCAAGACCGAGTTGGTCTTCTTGGGACCGGGGAGGGATGGGTACCAGGGGGAAGGCCCGTGCATTTCCCGACCCTCAATGGAGGGGACGGGCTAACCCTCTGCCTAACCAGCCTGTGCCGCCTTTTGGTGGCTCATCCTTCCCCCGTCCACCTCCCCTACAACCGAGATACAGGGGAACACAAACAAGGTCGTATGCTGATGTCGTACGACAAGCCAATCCCGGACGGGATGGCAGTGATTGGACTTTTGGCCGGGGTTTTTCTCGGAATTTGCAACAGGGGAGATACTACCAGCCTAGGAGAGACCAACAGTCCGCACCTACAGATCCAAAATTTGGAAAATTGGTGCGTCAACTAAAGAAGGTGATCAAAATCGTTCACCATTTGCAGAATGTCACGGAGGACACTGGCAAGCCGCAACCCCAAATGATCTCCCGGATGGTAGAGGTCTTGGCCACCATGATAAAACCGGCAGCCCCTAACTCTAACACCATGGACATGATTGTGGGAAATGCCAAAAATTGGGGCCACACCACTTTGATTATTCTGCAGAACCATTATAAAGCAGCCTTGGAGGAGGCTCTCAAGGACCTGAGCCAGGACCCAGGTCTTGATTGGAGAGCTGCCTTTGAAGTGGCGACTAGGTGGGCACGGAGAAACCTACCACGCTTGCCACGGGATGTGGTGGATCATGCAGAGGCCTTAGTGATGACGGTCATGGGATCAAAGGCACAGGGTCCACAAAACACAAACCCACAAGAAGAACAACAAACACAGGAAACACTGGGACTCACGAGACGTCGACGTGTAAGGGATGATCCCTCTCAGGTGGAATTTTTGGAGGAAGTTGTTACACCACACCCACAAATAACAAACCAATCGAGGGGAGAACAACAAACAACACGTCCAAACACAAGGGATGAGTCCTCTCAAGTGGAACCTCTGGAGGGATTGTTGGTACCACACTCACCGAACACAAATCCACCAGGGAAGGTACAACAAACACAACAAACACAAACAATGGGAAATCAACAAGGACGAACAGAGGAGACACCACAACCAACAAGACACCAACCGACCAGAAAGGATCCACCTGAAATTGAGGTATTGGGGGAAGGGATTTTGGAAGGGCCTTCTGGATCTGCACCTCAACAGCCTCCTAAAGAACAGAGAATCCAGAGAAGGGATCAGGGCCGTCGATCCTTTGAGGAGGGAGACCAACCATGTCTGGACAAAACACCTACCTTGGCTCCTACTAGGGTCAGTGTAGTTAGAGCGCAAGTCCTCAGGGATTCAATGCAGGAGGACTCATGGATGGGGGGATTCAGTAAATCTGGGGGAGGCAGTTCTTCAGAATTTAGGAACCAGCCAGGCCTCTACCCCACAGCAGCCCCCCAAATTTGGACCAACCAGACACATCAGAACCAATCGTAAACTGATTGATTGGACTTTGTCGGTATCCAAAAATGGCTAATCATCGGAGATTCAAATTTATCCAGATTGCCACTCCACGGGATTCCACATCTCCAGATTGATAGCTTCCCAGGAGCTAATTTTAGACACTTAGGGGAAGTTATTTCAAAGGCCGTTGTACAGGTCTTGGTGGAGAAGGTGCTCATCTCATGTGGACTTAACAGCCGAGGACAGAAATGTAAGGAAACCACGATCAAGCAGTTGCAGACTGCTGTCCGGATGATCAAGAGGCGATTTCCTTATTCGGAAATATGGATTCCGTTGGTCAATTATTCCAATGACCTGCCATCAGAGAGCAACGTAACTTGATCCAACTGAACACTCACATTTACAAGAACATGCCTTACGTCCAACAACTTCCTGGGGTCAGTTTTCGGACGGAACAGGACAACGTCCATTGGACCAAGGAAACGGGTAAGGCCATGTTTGACCATTGGGCCACAACTTTAAACTTGAAGGCCCCATAAGTCCTCCGAGGGAGGGGCATGGGGGTTTAAACCCCTGATTGCACAAAATGTGGTCATATTGGCAAAAAATTTCACTCCCACACAGACACAATTGGACGTATTGAATAGAGGCCTGAGCTTTATTCCTACCCTAGATATAGGGAGAGGGCAAAAGAACCAATTACGATTAGATATTCAAAATTACCACCGTAAATTAAGTTTAGCTACATATTTTAAAGATTCACAACAGTCTAAAAAAGTACCATTCACATTACCTTCAAATTGGACACCACCAAAACACAAATTGCCAGAGGAAATTCATTTATTGATTGAAAAAGATTTAAAAGATTTTAATAAATATTTCAAAATTCATATGGAGAAACCAAATTTGATCCATGAGGAAATTGAAGCAATTAGACAACTTATGAAGATAAAACATATTATAATTAAGCCTGCAGACAAAGGCAGTTCTGTGGTAATATTAGATAGGGAACAATACATTATGGAGGTGATGAGACAATTAAATGATCAAACATACTACAAAAAATTGGATGAACCTATTTATTTACAAACAATTCCAATGATACATAGTATTGTGAATACATTAAAAATTAAAAAATTTATTAATCATAAACAAGAAAAATACTTAAAAGGTATGAGTGAACCAAGGGAGAGACGTTTTTATATCCTACCCAAGATTCACAAACCTCCAGAAAAATGGACAATTCCATTTGAAGTTCCTCAGGGGAGGCCGATCGTGTCCGACTGTGGAGTGAAACTTATGCAACAGCAGAATTTATTGATTATTTCCTAAATCCGTTGTCAATTCTTCATCCTTCCTATGTGAAGGACACATATCATTTTATTGAAATTGTAAAGAATTTAAGGATTCCACCAAATGCATTTTTTTTCAGTTTAGATGTGGATAGTTTATACACTAATATTGAAATTAAAGCAGGATTGGAAATAATTAAGAAGACTTTAATAAAATATCCTAAGGAGAATAGACCGGATGAGGAATTGTTGAAATTACTTGAAATTAATTTGACAAGAAATGATTTTGTTTTCAATGAGGAATTTTATTTACAAATTAAAGGGACGGCAATGGGGAAAAGATTTGCCCCCTCATACGCCAACATTTTTATGGCGAACTGGGAGGAGGAGGTTTTGGCAAAATGCCCAAAAAAACCCCTCCATTATCTTCGTTATTTGGATGACATATGGGGGGTATGGGCATATTCTGAAGAAGATTTTAAACAGTTTATGGAAATTTTGAATGCCCATGACCCCTCCATTCAATTAAAATTTGAAATTAATCAATTATCTATTGATTTCCTTGACACGACAGTGTACAAAGGTCAGGATTTTTCTTTAAATGGGAAACTGGAAGTTAAAGTTTTTTTCAAAAAGACGGACACACATGCTCTTTTGTTTAAATCTAGTTTTCATCCCAAGCATACTTTTAAAGGGATTGTTAAATCACAATTATTGCGTTTTTTTAGAATCTGTACTAAAGAAGATGATTTTTGGGAAACAGTTAAAATTTTGTTTCGAGCCTTAAAGAATAGGGGCTATTCTAGATCATTTTTAAGACAGTGTCTAGCATCATTTAAAGTTCAAAAATTGGTACAGCAAAAAAGAATGGTTCCTTTAATTACCCAATATTCCTCAATCAGTAAAGTTATTAATCAAAAACTTAAGAGTAATTTTAATTTAATTTTGGGGAACTTTGAACCTTTAAATAATTATGAGGTGATTTCTGCATATAGAAAAAATAAGAATTTAAAAGACCTTTTAGTTAGAGCTAAGCTCAAACCTTTACAACAATCCCATGGAAACATGGACAATTTTTGTTTATTAAAATATGTTAAAAATTCTGTTAATAAAAAATATTTAAGTTAACACAAGACTTCACGTCACAAACAACTAATGTTGTCTATTTATGTTTTTGTACAAAATGTGATAAAAAATATGTTGGAGAAACACGTAACTCTATGAGGATAAGAATGTGGCAACATAAATATAACATTATTAATAAAAAAGAAACCGACACTCCCTTTGTAAAACATTTTATTTTACATGGATTCCAAGCACTAAAAATAGCAGGCATTCAAAGCAATAATACATGGACGACTAAGGATCGGAAGGCTATGGAAAGGAGATGGATTTATTTATTGGACACACAGATACCATATGGTTTAAATATTAAATATAATTAAATTTGAAAAGTAGACTAAAAAAAAGTTTGTTACCTAACCTAAACATTTTTTAATTGGATGCCTAAACCTAACAATTGTTAATTGGATGCCTAAACCTAACCATTCTAATTGGATGCCTAAACCTAACCATTTCTAATTGGATGCCTAAACCTAACCCTTTTAATTGGATGCCTAAACCTAACCATTTCTAATTGGATGCCTAAACCTAACCATTCTCTAATTGACTCCTAAACCTAACCTGATCCTAACCCTAACCATTTTAACTGAATGCCTAAACCTAAACAATGCCTAAACCTAACTAAATTTCTAAATTGACGACTAAACTAACCCAACCCTAACCCTAACCATTGTAATTGGATGCCTAAACCTAATTAACACCTAAATCTAACCATTTTAATTGGATTCCTAAATTAACTAAGTTTTTAACCCTAACTTGCCTAATCCTAACCCTAACCATTTGGTTTTATCAAAAATTAAAAAACCCTGTTTAAAACCTAAATTTAATATAAAAACTATTTAAAAATATATAAATACTGTTTAAAAATGTATATTATTATTATTATTAATTTAAAATTCATTAAAGGGTTAAAATTAAGAGCTAAACATTATATGGGGATTACATTAAAAAACTATCAGGATTTAAGGGGTTAATTTGTTTATTTCAAAAAACTAAATTTAGACGAAAATTTAAAAAGACGAAGCGACTATAAAAAGGGTGAAAACACATTGAGGCTCATTCTGAGCTGAGGCTTTGGAGACAGCTGCTTTTAGTGCATGGTTGCAATTGCCTTTTATTTTCATTGCCCTGCCTGAAGAAGGCACATACAGTGCCGAAACGTCGCGAGAGGGCACATTTTTAGTTTATTAAATATAAATATAAAATATAATTTAATTTTTAAGGGAGTTTTTTTTGTTTTTTTAGTTTTTTTTTTTTCATTTTTTCTTTAATTTATAGAAAACTTAAAAAGACCCCCCCATCATTCCTAATGGCATTGCCAGGAGGATGATGGGTGGCAGTTGTCGCCGTGGAAGAAGGGTCGCTTCCGGGGCGAAATTGGGATCATCGACCCCAAGACCGGAGTTGGTCTTCTTGGACCACGGGAGGGATGGGTGCCAGGGGGAAGGCCCGTGCATTTCCCGACCCTCAATGGAGGGGACGGGCTAACCTCTGCCTAACCCTAACCCTAAACCCCTAACCCTAACCCTAACCCTAAACCCTAACCTAACCCTTTGAATAAAAACAAATTTGTTTGCATTTTACACATTTTTTTATTTTTTTGTTTCATTTACATTTAAAAGAAAATATACACATAAAAAAATTAATAAATATTATATATACATTCAATCTATATCTATTATAAAGAATAAATAATTTGATTAATAAATAACAAAGCTAAACTAAATTAAGAAACAGAGATAAAGCCCAAAATGGGCTACGAAGATGACGAGGGATGGACGACCGTACGCTACGGCGGAGGCGTCAGCGCTCTCGTCAGCGTCGTTGGGACTGGAGTGGGGGAACCGAGCGAGGAAGGACCGTGCACCTCCCGGACCCTTTCGGGGACGGGATCAGTTCCCCTTTCCTAACCCTAATCATTACTTGTATTATTTCCCTGCCTGAATACTTACACTAACCCTTAACCATTTCTGGGTGGACTGACCTTAACCTAACCTCACATCGGTTGTGGCCACTAGCACCCTCTGATTGGCCTACTCCTGTTTGGTAAGGCAGGAGTTGGCCAATTAGAGAGTGCTGATGCTACAACCAGTCAGCTTACCTGTGGAAGGAAAGTACCCTTTGGAAGAAGGAAACATTACAACACTTACCTGATACCTTACCTGACTCCCCAGCATATCTCTGGGCACTTACCTTGCATCCTTAGGCCCTGGTACAACAACCCCTGGTATACTGCCGTTTGACCATTACAAAAAATGTCAACATATCAAAAAATGTCTCTTGAAAATGGGTATCAATCAACTCCAAATGGTCTGAAACGTGCTCCTAAATGGTTTCTACAAGGTAGATTTTGGCTTCAACACTTAGTCAATTTCAGTACCAATCGTCTCCCATTCATTCATATGGGAAAGACGTTTTTGGCTTATAACTCCGGAACGAAAGGTCGTAGAGACACGGGGGTGGGTGGCGTCAGACCTAATTAGGGGGCCTGAACACGCCAGTCTTGGACCCATCTCTCTACGACTTACGCGTTCCCGAGATATAGCCGATTTAAAATTTTTACGCAATGCATCTTGGGAACCGAAGGTCGCACAGGCGAGTGGCTGGTACCGTTGGAAAGGGCGTGGCCGAATTAGTGGGGGCGAAACTTGGTTTCAGGTCTCTACGACCTTCCTATCAGAAGCTACAGACCTTAACGAGTATGGTAGGGGGTACGATAGGTGGCAAAACTCTGTTAACCTAACCCTAACCCTAACCCTAACCCTAACCCTAACCCTAACCCCTAACCCCTGGGTATACGCGTTTGACATTACAAAAAATGTCAACATATCAAAAAATGTCTCTTGAAAATGGGTATCAATCAACTCCAAATGGTCTGAAACGTGCTCCTAAATGGTTTCTACAAGGTAGATTTTGGCTTCAACACTTAGTCAATTTTCAGTACCAATCGTCTCCCATTCATTTCATATGGGAAAGACGTTTTGGCTTATAACTCACGGAACGAAAGGTCGTAGAGACACGGGGGTGGTGGCGTCAGCCTAATTAGGGGGCACTGAAACGCCACGTCTTGGACCCATCTCTCTACGACTTACGGTTCCCGAGATATAAGCCGATTTAAAATTTTTTACGCAATGCATCTTGGGAACCGAAGGTCGCACAGGCGAGTGGCTGGTCCGTTGGAAAGGGGTGGCCGAATTAGTGGGGGCGAAACTTGGTTTCAGGTCTCTACGACCTTCCTATCAGAAGCTACAGACCTTAACGAGTATGGTAGGGGGTACGATAGGTGGCAAAACTCTGTTAACCTAACCCTAACCCTAACCCTAACCCTAACCCTAACCCTAACCCTAGTCCCAGGGACTCTGGGATTGGTCACCCAGCTGCGTCTACTGCTGATTTGTAAGGCAGGCAGTAGACCAGCTGGGTGGAGCCAATCCCTAGAGTACCTAGGACCACTGTGGAACAAAACCAAAAGAGTCCACTTACATTGTTACCTTAATCATTACTTGTATTATTCCCTGGCCTGAATACTTACACTAACCCTAACCATTTCTGGTGGCTGCCTAACCCTAAACCTCACTGGTTGTGGCACCAGCACCCTCTGATTGGCCTACTCCTGTTTGGTAAGGCAGGAGTTGGCCAATTAGAGAGTGCTGATGCTACAACCAGTCAGCTACCTGTGGAAAGGAAAGTACCCTTTGAAGAAGGAAACATTACAACACTTACCTGATACCTTTACCTGACTCCAGCATATCTTGGGCACTTACTTGCATCCTTAGGCCCCTGGTACACATACCCCTGGTATACTGCCGTTTGACCATTACAAAAAATGTCAACATATCAAAAAATGTCTCTTGAAAATGGGTATCAATCAACTCAAATGGTCTGAAACGTGCTCCTAAATGGTTTCTACAAGGTAGATTTTTGGCTTCACACTTAGTCAAATTTTCAGTACCATCGTCTCCCATTCATTTCATATGGGGAAAGACGTTTTGGCTTATAACTCCGGAACGAAAGGTCGTAGAGACAACGGGGTGGGTGGCGTCAGACCTAATTAGGGGGCCTGAACACGCCAGTCTTGGACCCTCTTTCTACGACTTACGGTTCCCGAGAATATAGCCGATTTTAAATTTTTACGCAATGATCTTGGGAACCGAAGGTCGCACAGGCGAGTGGCTGGTACGGCGTTGGAAAAGGTGCGTGGCCGAATTAGTGGCGGGCGGAAACTTGGTTTCAGGTTCTCTACGCCTTCCTATCAGAAGCTACAAGACCTTAAACGAGTATGGTAGGGGGTACGATAGGGTGGCAAACTCTGTAAAACCTAACCCTACCCTTAACCCTAACCCTAACCCTAACCCTAACCCTGTCCCAGGGACTCTGGGGATTTGGTTCCAACCCAGCTGGGTCACTGCTGTTTTGGTAAGGGCAGCAGTAGACCAAGCTGGGTGGAGCCAATCCCTAGAGTACCTAGGACCACTGGGACAAAACCAAAGAGTCCACTTACATTGTTACCTAATCATTACTTGTATTATTCCCTGGCCCTGAATACTTACACTAAACCCTAACCATTTCTGGGTGGTCTGCCTAACCCTAACCTCAATGGTTGTGAGCACCAGCACCCTTCTGATTGGCTCTACTCCTGTTGGAAGGCAGGAGTTTGGCCAATTGAGAGTGTGATTGCTACAACCAGTCAGCCTACCTGTGGAAGGAAAGTACCCTTTGGAAGAAGGAAACATTACAAACCTTAACCTGATACCTTAACCTGACTCCCAGCATATCTCTGGGCACTTACCTTGCATCCTTAGGCCCCTGGTACAACATACCCTGGTATATACTGGCCGTTTGACAATTACAAAAAATGTCAACATATCAAAAAATGTCTCTTGAAAATGGGTATCAATCAACTCCAAATGGTCTGAACGTGCTCCTAAATGGTTTCTACAAGGTAGAATTTTTGGCTTCAACACTTAGTCATTTTTCAAGTACCAATCGTCTCCCATTCATTTCCAATATGGGAAAGACGTTTTGGCTTATAACTCGCGGAGCGAAGGTCCGTAGAGACACGGGGGTGGGTGGCGTCAGACCTAATTAGGGGGCACTGAACACGCCAGTCTTGGACCCCATCTGCTGCTACGACTTAACGGTTCCCGAGATATAGCCGATTTAAAAATTTTTAACGCAATGCATCTTGGGAAAACGCGAAGGTCGCACAGGCGAGTGGGGCTGGTACCGTTGGAAAGGGGCGTGGCCGAATTAGTGGGGGCGAAACTTGGTTTTCAGGTCTCTACGGGACCTTCCTATCAGAAGCTAAGACCTTAACGAGTATGGTAGGGGTACGTATAGGTGCAAAACTCTGTTAAACCTAACCCTATACCCTACCTAACCCTTAAACCCTAACCCTAACCCTAAACCCTTTTACGCAATGCATTCTTGGGAAATCGAAGGTCCACAGGCGAGTGGCTGGGTACCGTTTGGAAAGGCGTGGCCGAATTAGTTGGGGCGAAACTTGGTTCATGGTCTCTACGACCTTCCTAATCAGAAGCTACAGACCTTAACGAGTAATGGTAGGGGTACGATAGGTGGCAAAACTCTGTTAACCCTAACGCCTAACCCTAACCCTAACCCTAACCCTAACCCTTTGGAAGAAGAAAAACATTACACACTTACCTGATACCTACCTGACTTCCCAGCATTCTCTGGGCACTTTACCTTGCATCCTAGGCCTGGTACAACATACCCCTGTTTACTGCCGTTTGACCAATACAAAAATGTCAACATAATCAAAAAATGTCATCTTGAAGGGGGTACTATCGACTGCAATGGTCCTGAAACATGCTCCTAAATGGTTTCTACAAGGTAAGATTTTGGCGTCAACACTTAGTCAATTTTCAGTACCAAATCGTCTCCCATTCATGTCCCTATGGGAAAGACGTTTTGCTTAATAACTCCGGATACGAAAGGTTCGTAGAGACACGGGGGTGGGTGGCGTCAGAACCTAATTAGGGGGCGCTGAACACGCCAGACTTGGACCGCATCTCCTCACTACGACTTTAGGGTTCCCGAGATACAGCCGACTTAAAATTTTTACCGGGCAATGCATCTTTTTGGAACGCGAAGGTCGCACAGGCGAGTGGCTGGTACCGTTGGAAAGGGCGTGGCCGAATTAGTGGGGGCGAAACTTGGTTTCAGGTTCTCTAACGACTTCCTATCAGAAGCTACAGACCTTAACGAGTATGGTAGGGGGTACGATAGGTGGCAAAAATCTGTTAACCTAGACCCTAACCCTAACCCTAACCCTAACCCTACGCCTAACCCTAACCCTAACCCTGTTCCCTCTATCCTAACGCCTAAACGCCTACAGCTTAGAGTATGGTAGGGGGTACGATAGGTGGCAACCTTCTGTTTAACCCTAAACCCTAACCCACTAACCAAACCTACCCTAACCCTACATTCATGAAGAATATGATGGATTTCATGTTTACATGTCATAAAGTTATCAGTTACACCTGAGAATGCAATACTGTTCAATATCGCTGTTTTAACCTTTAGCGCCTAGATCGGCTCTTTCCCTCCTTAAAGCTGTCTGTGTGTGTCCAAAATCTCAGCATTCACATTTAGTGGGATTTCACTTCAGGATAAGTTTTCCTGTCTATTTGAGTAGCATTCATGAAGAATATGATGGATTTCATGTTTACATGTCATAAAGTTATCAGTTACACCTGAGAATGCAATACTGTTCAATATCGCTGTTTTAACGTTAGCGCCTAGATCGGCTCTTTCCCTCCTTAAAGCTGTCTGTGTGTGTCCAAAATCTCAGCATTCACATTTAGTGGGATTTACACAGAACTTCAGGATAAGTTTTCCTGTCTATTTGAGTAGCATTCATGAAGAATATGATGGATTTCATGTTTACATGTCATAAAGTTATCAGTTACACCTGAGAATGCAATACTGTTCAATATCGCTGTTTTAACGTTTTAGATCGGCTCTTTCCCTCCTTAAAGCTGTCTGTGTGTGTCCAAAATCTCAGCATTCACATTTAGTGGGATTTCACTTCAGGATAAGTTTTCCTGTCTATTTGAGTAGCATTCATGAAGAATATGATGGATTTCATGTTTACATGTCATAAAGTTATCAGTTACACCTGAGAATGCAATACTGTTCAATATCGCTGTTTTAACGTTTTAGATCGGCTCTTTCCCTCCTTAAAGCTGTCTGTGTGTGTCCAAAATCTCAGCATTCACATTTAGTGGGATTTCACTTCAGGATAAGTTTTCCTGTCTATTTGAGTAGCATTCATGAAGAATATGATGGATTTCATGTTTACATGTCATAAAGTTATCAGTTACACCTGAGAATGCAATACTGTTCAATATCGCTGTTTTAACGTTTTAGATCGGCTCTTTCCCTCCTTAAAGCTGTCTGTGTGTGTCCAAAATCTCAGCATTCACATTTAGTGGGATTTCACTTCAGGATAAGTTTTCCTGTCTATTTGAGTAGCATTCATGAAGAATATGATGGATTTCATGTTTACATGTCATAAAGTTATCAGTTACACCTGAGAATGCAATACTGTTCAATATCGCTGTTTTAACGTTTTAGATCGGCTCTTTCCCTCCTTAAAGCTGTCTGTGTGTGTCCAAAATCTCAGCATTCACATTTAGTGGGATTTCACTTCAGGATAAGTTTTCCTGTCTATTTGAGTAGCATTCATGAAGAATATGATGGATTTCATGTTTACATGTCATAAAGTTATCAGTTACACCTGAGAATGCAATACTGTTCAATATCGCTGTTTTAACGTTTTAGATCGGCTCTTTCCCTCCTTAAAGCTGTCTGTGTGTGTCCAAAATCTCAGCATTCACATTTAGTGGGATTTCACTTCAGGATAAGTTTTCCTGTCTATTTGAGTAGCATTCATGAAGAATATGATGGATTTCATGTTTACATGTCATAAAGTTATCAGTTACACCTGAGAATGCAATACTGTTCAATATCGCTGTTTTAACGTTTTAGATCGGCTCTTTCCCTCCTTAAAGCTGTCTGTGTGTGTCCAAAATCTCAGCATTCACATTTAGTGGGATTTCACTTCAGGATAAGTTTTCCTGTCTATTTGAGTAGCATTCATGAAGAATATGATGGATTTCATGTTTACATGTCATAAAGTTATCAGTTACACCTGAGAATGCAATACTGTTCAATATCGCTGTTTTAACGTTTTAGATCGGCTCTTTCCCTCCTTAAAGCTGTCTGTGTGTGTCCAAAATCTCAGCATTCACATTTAGTGGGATTTACACTTCAGGATAAGTTTTCCTGTCTATTTGAGTAGCATTCATGAAGAATATGATGGATTTCATGTTTACATGTCATAAAGTTATCAGTTACACCTGAGAATGCAATACTGTTCAATATCGCTGTTTTAACGTTTTAGATCGGCTCTTTCCCTCCTTAAAGCTGTCTGTGTGTGTCCAAAATCTCAGCATTCACATTTAGTGGGATTTCACTTCAGGATAAGTTTTCCTGTCTATTTGAGTAGCATTCATGAAGAATATGATGGATTTCATGTTTACATGTCATAAAGTTATCAGTTACACCTGAGAATGCAATACTGTTCAATATCGCTGTTTTAACGTTTTAGATCGGCTCTTTCCCTCCTTAAAGCTGTCTGTGTGTGTCCAAAATCTCAGCATTCACATTTAGTGGGATTTCACTTCAGGATAAGTTTTCCTGTCTATTTGAGTAGCATTCATGAAGAATATGATGGATTTCATGTTTACATGTCATAAAGTTATCAGTTACACCTGAGAATGCAATACTGTTCAATATCGCTGTTTTAACCTTTTAGATCGGCTCTTTCCCTCCTTAAAGCTGTCTGTGTGTGTCCAAAATCTCAGCATTCACATTTAGTGGGATTTCACTTCAGGATAAGTTTTCCTGTCTATTTGAGTAGCATTCATGAAGAATATGATGGATTTCATGTTTACATGTCATAAAGTTATCAGTTACACCTGAGAATGCAATACTGTTCAATATCGCTGTTTTAACTTTTAGATCGGCTCTTTCCCTCCTTAAAGCTGTCTGTGTGTGTCCAAAATCTCAGCATTCACATTTAGTGGGATTTCACTTCAGGATAAGTTTTCCTGTCTATTTGAGTAGCATTCATGAAGAATATGATGGATTTCATGTTTACATGTCATAAAGTTATCAGTTACACCTGAGAATGCAATACTGTTCAATATCGCTGTTTTAACGTTTTAGATCGGCTCTTTCCCTCCTTAAAGCTGTCTGTGTGTGTCCAAAATCTCAGCATTCACATTTAGTGGGATTTCACTTCAGGATAAGTTTTCCTGTCTATTTGAGTAGCATTCATGAAGAATATGATGGATTTCATGTTTACATGTCATAAAGTTATCAGTTACACCTGAGAATGCAATACTGTTCAATATCGCTGTTTTAACGTTTTAGATCGGCTCTTTCCCTCCTTAAAGCTGTCTGTGTGTGTCCAAAATCTCAGCATTCACATTTAGTGGGATTTCACTTCAGGATAAGTTTTCCTGTCTATTTGAGTAGCATTCATGAAGAATATGATGGATTTCATGTTTACATGTCATAAAGTTATCAGTTACACCTGAGAATGCAATACTGTTCAATATCGCTGTTTTAACGTTTTAGATCGGCTCTTTCCCTCCTTAAAGCTGTCTGTGTGTGTCCAAAATCTCAGCATTCACATTTAGTGGGATTTCACTTCAGGATAAGTTTTCCTGTCTATTTGAGTAGCATTCATGAAGAATATGATGGATTTCATGTTTACATGTCATAAAGTTATCAGTTACACCTGAGAATGCAATACTGTTCAATATCGCTGTTTTAACGTTTTAGATCGGCTCTTTCCCTCCTTAAAGCTGTCTGTGTGTGTCCAAAATCTCAGCATTCACATTTAGTGGGATTTCACTTCAGGATAAGTTTTCCTGTCTATTTGAGTAGCATTCATGAAGAATATGATGGATTTCATGTTTACATGTCATAAAGTTATCAGTTACACCTGAGAATGCAATACTGTTCAATATCGCTGTTTTAACGTTTTAGATCGGCTCTTTCCCTCCTTAAAGCTGTCTGTGTGTGTCCAAAATCTCAGCATTCACATTTAGTGGGATTTCACTTCAGGATAAGTTTTCCTGTCTATTTGAGTAGCATTCATGAAGAATATGATGGATTTCATGTTTACATGTCATAAAGTTATCAGTTACACCTGAGAATGCAATACTGTTCAATATCGCTGTTTTAACGTTTTAGATCGGCTCTTTCCCTCCTTAAAGCTGTCTGTGTGTGTCCAAAATCTCAGCATTCACATTTAGTGGGATTTCACTTCAGGATAAGTTTTCCTGTCTATTTGAGTAGCATTCATGAAGAATATGATGGATTTCATGTTTACATGTCATAAAGTTATCAGTTACACCTGAGAATGCAATACTGTTCAATATCGCTGTTTTAACGTTTTAGATCGGCTCTTTCCCTCCTTAAAGCTGTCTGTGTGTGTCCAAAATCTCAGCATTCACATTTAGTGGGATTTCACTTCAGGATAAGTTTTCCTGTCTATTTGAGTAGCATTCATGAAGAATATGATGGATTTCATGTTTACATGTCATAAAGTTATCAGTTACACCTGAGAATGCAATACTGTTCAATATCGCTGTTTTAACGTTTTAGATCGGCTCTTTCCCTCCTTAAAGCTGTCTGTGTGTGTCCAAAATCTCAGCATTCACATTTAGTGGGATTTCACTTCAGGATAAGTTTTCCTGTCTATTTGAGTAGCATTCATGAAGAATATGATGGATTTCATGTTTACATGTCATAAAGTTATCAGTTACACCTGAGAATGCAATACTGTTCAATATCGCTGTTTTAACGTTTTAGAGATCGGCTCTTTCCCTCCTTAAAGCTGTCTGTGTGTGTCCAAAATCTCAGCATTCACATTTAGTGGGATTTCACTTCAGGATAAGTTTTCCTGTCTATTTGAGTAGCATTCATGAAGAATATGATGGATTTC
>BDMU01000264.1:0-42868 GCA_002217815.1 Seriola quinqueradiata | reverse complement strand
GTCACACGGCAACAACATCACATCACCCTTGGAAATAACCCAAGCCGGATACCTCCAACCCCCCACAGAAGAAGGCAGACCCCCCACCACTACTCCACTTTCCCTCATCCTTCCCCACCCAACTCCCTTCTATCCCATACACCTCTGGCACTCACTCCCTCTCCACCACATCTCCCCCTTCTTCTCGACACACCCTGCTCCGTAGAACCGGACATCCTTCAGATTCACCCCAGAAGACCTCCAGTCCACCGGCAACAACATCACATCACCCTTGGAAATCAACCCAAGCCGGATACCTCCAACCCCCCACAGAAGAAGGCACTGGACCCCCCACCCCTACTCCACTTTCCCATATCCCCTTCCACCTCAAAGTCCTAGAAAAATCCATCCCCTACCCCAGTGTCAAGATTGTGGTCTTCTCCATCGGGATCAACAATAAAGACCAGGACCCCAGGCAGACCACCACAAAACAACTCAGGACCCTCTTCCGCCAGGCAAAGTCAACCTTTCCCAATGCCGACATCTACTTTCCAATTATGAATTTCTCACCTCATCTCACTCCGACTCAGAAAGGTAATCTCACACTCATAAACAACATCATGACCACACATTTTCCGTTTTTAACAGAAATCCCACATGACACATTCACCACAGAAAAAGACAACATCCACTGGACACCCACCACAGCCAAACTGATCTTTGAGAACTGGTTACATCAACTAAATTTACAATAACCTCTAAGGCCAACCTGGACACTCACATACACACACAGGACCTGGGGTGGAACTCCCCTTCTAATATTCTTAATCTTTCTACCCTTTTTTCCCCTTCTCCCTCACAGCTATCCCTCTTGGAGAGAGGGCTCTCCTTCATCCCACGCCCCACCAAACTGGACCGGGAGGAACTTCAGAGGGACCTTCACAAATTCCATAGACGACTAAAAATCATCGACTACTTCCATCTCCAACCTGACCGACAGCCATTACCTTTTATTCACCCATCCCACTGGGAACCTCACCCCGACAGTTTCCATCCCCTGACCCGTCAACTCATTAACAAAAACAAAAGGGCCCTTCAGCGTTTCCGGACCCCGGCAGATGTCTCAGACAATCTGTCGGGGCCGGAACGCAGGGCCCTGAACGACTTAATTCATAACCCAAACATTATAATAAAACCGGCAGACAAAGGCTCAAAAATAGTCATCATGGACAGACAACAGTACTTGACAGAAGCTAACCGACAACTAACGGACAATACATACTACAGACCCCTCAATGACACTATCCAATCACAAACCCAGACAACACTCAGGAACATTATTCAGACTCTCTACCATAAAAAATACATTAAAGCAAGACAAAAAGACTATCTATTCGGACCAGACAACCCCCGACCCCGCTACTTTTATCTCTTACCCAAAATTCACAAAGACCCACAGACCTGGACTATTCCCTCTGAGGTCCCTCCCGGCAGACCCATAGTTTCCGATTGCAACAGTTCCACTTACCATATCTCTCAGTACATAGATCAGTTCTTAGGCCCCTCTCCACCCGCCATCCCAGTTACATAAAGGACACCTATCACTTCGTTGACACGATCAGATCCATGGCTGTCCCCCCTCACTCCCTCCTTTTCACCATCGACATCAATAACCTCTATACCAACATCAACACTCACCTTGGACTACAAACACTTCGCACCATTTTCAATAGACACCCTGACCCAACCCGCCCTGACACAGAACTCCTTCAGTTAATAGAACTCTGCCTGACTAACAATGATTTTCTTTTTAATAACCAGTTTTATTTGCAGATCCACGGGACAGCCATGGGTCAGAGATTCGCACCTTCCTACGCCAACCTCTACATGAGCGAGTGGGAGCGAGAAGCCCTAGCAAAATGCCCCCTACAACCATCCCTCTACCTCAGGTTTCTAGACGACATTTTCGGTATTTGGCCCCACCAACACTCTAAATTTCCAGAATTCATTTCTATACTCAATAACCATCACCCCTCTATCACTGTCAAATATACAATAAATACATCACATATTGATTTCCTAGACACCACAGTTTTTTTCGGGCCCTCCAACACTACTTACCAAACATTACAGACAAAAGTATACTTCAAACCTACGGACACACACGCACTACTCCATAAATCCAGTTATCACCCCAAGCACACATTTAAAGGTATCATAAAATCACAAATCATCCGTTTTTTTAGAATTTGTAGCAACATTCAGGATTTTCACACAGCCACCAGCACCCTTTTTAGCAGTCTACGCCCTAGAGGCTATTCAAAACGATTCCTCCGCAGCATAAAATATTCCACACTGGCTTCTCTCGCTCCTACTCGCTCTCCCCCCTCCCTCTCTCCACCCTTCCACCTTTCCTCTTCACCCCAGGTCCAGGAGCTTAGGCCGTCGGTAAGTCCTCTCCCCTACCCGAACCTGGGTTTGTATCCTGATCCCTACCCACACCACCCCCACCCCTCCCTAACCTCTGTTCCCCATCCCTTCCCTCACCCTAAACCTAACCCACCCTCTACCCCACACTCCAGACCTAATCCCAACTCACCCACCTCCCCTGACCCTAACCCATCCCTGTCCTCCTATCCTAACCCTAACCTACCCCCTACCCCTTGCCCTAATCCTAACCCCAACCCCAAGGACAGGCACGGCCTAAGCTCACCCCATAGACATTCCCCACCAGCACACCATAACTCTCCTCCACCGCCACACCTGATACCCTTTGTATCCACCTTCTCTCACCAAACCACTGCCCTACACCGCATCATTAAACACAACTTTTCCGTATTACAGTCTGTACATCCGGCATTTCATAACCACAAAATCATTTCAGCCTACAGAAAACACAAGAGCCTCCAGTCAATCCTCATCAGATCACAATTCACCGACCATAGACCCACACCCCCCCTGCCATATAGCCATCATTACAAGAACAGAAAATTCATCCACAATCCACTTAGTAACACAGCATATCCCACTCTCGGCTCTTTCTCCATCACTACCACCAATATAGTCTACATAATCACCTGCACACTTTGCAATAAACACTATATAGGAGAAACCAAACATTCCACCCACACCCGTCTATCCCAGCACCTCTACAACATTGGGGAAGGTCGACTTTCCACCCCCCTGGTACAACATTTCCAACTACATCCCCCCACCCATCTCATCATAACTGTTTTAGAAAATAATGACCGCTGGACCTGTGGACAGAGGAAGAGAGCGGAGAAGATTTGGATCCACAGGCTCGGGACCACGGTACCTGGAGGTTTAAACGATGACTGAAGTAAGGAAAACCACATCCACCACCTCTGGGTACGGTACTCCCGAGCCTGTTCCTGCAGTTTTCTTGGACCATGCGGATCCCATCCCAACTCAACTGGAAAGACAGCAGAATGGTCTAAGCCCTGGTCTGCCATACGGCAGACTGGGGTTCGAATCCACGCCAGGACGGGAGGTGCATCTTTTACTTTTTATTCTCAACATCTTTAAATATTAATAGACTTGGAATTTTAGAAATAGGGGCAGGAAACCAAACTTGTGTCTTACTAATCATTTTTATTACATGCATGCTTTTTATTTTACTAATATTTATTACTAACACTTATATGTTTTTATTTCTATAAGCACTTATGTTTTATCCTCTAGCACTTACCTTTCCGGCCCCGAACTTTAGTTCCAAATACACCCCTCTACTTTAGTAACTTCTCATTTTACAACCTTTTTTTTTTTTTTTTTTTTTTTTTTTTTTTTTTTTTTTTTTTTTTTTTTTTTTTTAAGAATAATAACATTATATATAAAAAATATATTATACTATTATTATAGTAAATTAATATTATTTATATATATATTTTTATATTTACTTTCTTTATCTATCTATCAAAATATATATAATATATTTTTTTTTTTTTTTTTTTTTTTTTTTTTTTTTTTTTTTTTTTTTTTTTTTCTAAGAATAATAACATTATATATAAATAACATACTATACTATTATTATAGTAAATCAATATTATTTATATATTTACTTTATCTATCTATCTGAATTTATTTATTTATTTATTTATTTATTTATTTATTTATTTTTTTTTTTTTTTTTTTTTTTTTTTTTTTTTTTTTTTAATGCATCTCCCTATGGTGATCCGCATGGTCATAATTGGGTCGGTTCCCAGCTCCCCAAGATTGTTTTTATTATATTTTATTCTTTTTATATAGTAATTTATTACTACCAATTTTAACCTTACATTTATTCTTTTACCTTTTTATTATAATTATTTTGTTTATTTGCTGGGCCCGCTACTCCTTGATAAATGTGCTTGCGGCGGTCCCTCTCTTCTCTCTGTCCGGTGCTCTGCCTGGGAATCGAACCCTGCTCCCCGGTGGGAAGGACCACTTCTCTCTCCATTCCGCCATCCATTCTGTTAGATCAGTAGGCCAGTGCACAGTATTTTAACCCAAACCCATAACCCCAACCCCAACCCCAACCCTAACCCAGCCAGTGCCACTGATCTACATTCCTTCACGTCAACTTACCCTGGACATCCAAAAAAAAGAAATAACCAACAGAACCACTACCACACCTCAAAAACAGGACTTCCCCACACCTTCCATCCGGATCCACCACCAACAAAAGATTTCCGCGACACTGTCCCAACCTGGAGTCGAACCGCCGTCGCCCGTTTCCTGACCATGGCCCAGCCAGGTGAGCTACACACCCAGACACTCTACACACAACATCAACTCCAACCAGACACTCACCTAACCTCAACCAGAACAATTCCCTCCAAAATCAGCCAATCAGATTTATACACATGTTTTCCCTCCAGAACACCCTACACACCCACACACCTAACCAATCACCACATGACACACACACACACACTTCCTGTTGGGGGAGGGACTAACCTCCCTCCCTCAACAGCTTTTAATGCACACGAGGAGCCATTATTGTAAATCCCCTGAGGAAGCAGCAAGTCTGCGAAACGTCGGGACCCCGCTCTTATGCGTAAGACTTTTATTCTGATTTTATTGCATTGTACTAAGAACTTTTATACCCTCGATTTGAGTGGTTTTTTAATTGGTTTTAATTTGTGTTTTTAATCAAATTATTTAATAAAGTTTGATTTTAAAACACTGGTGGAGGGCTCTGCCAGCCCAACAATACAGCAGAAAAGACTCTTTTTATCTGCCGTTTTTAACTGTCAACCTGCAAGTTCATCAGGACCACCACCCGGAGTACAAACAATAACCCTCATCTTCAAGAACCATCTTTAAACCACCAACACAGGACTGCCAACACACAAGCACCTGTTTCAACTCCAGATCAACCTCCACAACTATAACACCGGACTTTGATCTACAGCAGGACTAACCACACCAGCAAACTAAGGTAAGAGCTCTCCACCTGCATGTATCATATTTTTAGAGGTAAGTCAACACACAGGAGCGGGGCTCAAAATGGCTCCTCCACACACACACACACACATACACATACACCCACATCCACTCACACACCTACACCCCTCATGGACATTGACATACAACCACCCACACATAGAATCACCAGCAATACACAACAACCCACACTCTATCACCCACCAGATCCAGAAACTAGACAGGCCAGTAAACACTATTTTAAACTTATCCAAGCATTTCATCACAAACAGATCATGGACACAGCATTACTTACAGGAACATTCCCATCAGGAATGTTAAGACAGGTTACCCGGCTTACAGATTTTATTAAACCATCCACACCCACCACTGACACAAGAAACAGGATACACAACAACACAACTCAATGGATGCATAATACAATAGCCATCTTACAACAACATTACCAGACCACCATAACAGGCCACACGGATACAGCTAATCACAACCCACTAGCCCTGCAAATAGCCACCGGCTGGGCCAGAAAAAGATATGGGACCAGATTATCCACAACCACCCTGCAGTCAATACAAGAACTTCTTCAACCATCCCAGACCACCACCACAACTTCACGACCAGACCGCCAGCAGAAACAGCCTACAACCAACAATCTACCTACCATCCCGGAAGAACATTATCCCCCCCTGCCTAGATCTGTTGCCCCAAATGCCCTGTCCCTGTACTTAGGTCCCCGCAAGTCATTAGTCGAAGAAATCAAGCCATCCACCTCCTCTCCCTGCACACCGATACAAGAAGAACCCCATCAAACTTCAACTGGAACTCAGACCACACCTCAACATCTTGTGAATCCCAAGCCCGCTCTCCCCTCACCCTACCCGACCTACAAAAAATCCACCCCCACCACGCCACTCAACCCCCAACCCATTCGAAGAGGACCTATCCGACCCCCACCACCAGCCAAGAAACCTCCAGAAAAAGTCATAAAGCATCCTACAGACCCAACCTCCGACCCCACCACCTCCACCCCAGTGGAACACAGGATCCGAAAAGTCACCTGGGGACCCCTACCCACCAAAGAAGAACGACAACCAGGAACTCCCCACACACCTCTCTCCCCTATCCTACCCCTCACTCCCCCAGCGATAAAATTTACCAAACCCACACCCATCCTCGAAACAACAGTCCAAGTCCACGGTTCCCCTCGCCATTCCCATAACCCGGAAGAATTTCAGACCCTCACCCTCAGCACCCACTCTAATGTCTCTGTTCATATCATTGATACTGTTCTCACCTCCTCTCCCCACACAGATGGTGCAGCCACCCGGGTGGGTCCGGCCGGACAGACAGC
Organism: Seriola quinqueradiata; assembly: GCA_002217815.1. Taxonomy (NCBI): domain Eukaryota; kingdom Metazoa; phylum Chordata; class Actinopteri; order Carangiformes; family Carangidae; genus Seriola; species Seriola quinqueradiata. Next base: position 36,096 of record BDMU01000264.1, on the reverse strand, counting down.
AGCCCAAGCAGAAAAAAGAGCCAACATGATGAAAGGGTCAAATAAGGTCACCCATGACCTCAATACAACCCAATCTGAGCCCTCTCCGCCAAATTCTGCGAGGGTTGCACTGTTCGGCACGGGCCCCCCTGATGCTGCACCATCTCCCCCCCCACACACTCCCAAGACCTCCCTCATTATGGACAATTCCTCCTCATTCCAACAGCCTTCACTCCCTTTATCCACTTCATCCCCTCTACAATCCCCCATTTCTCATCCTTCCCCACCCAACTCCCCTTCCTATCCCATACTTACCTCTGGCAACTCACTCCCTCTCCACCAATCTCCCCCTTCTCTCTCGACACACCGCTGCTCCGACCCAGAACCGGACATCCCAGATTCACCCTCAGAAGACCTCTCAACGTCACACGGCAACAACATCACATCACCCTTGGAAATAACCCAAGCCGGATACCTCCAACCCCCCACAGAAGAAGGCAGACCCCCCACCACTACTCCACTTTCCCTCCCCTCCACAACTTCAACCACAACATCATCTGGACAGACCCTCTACAAACCAACATACCACATTGCACGCCCCAACCGTAAGATCCAGGACTGGTTCTTCAAACCCAGAAAACCAGTCCTGATCCTTGGAGACTCAAACATCAACCGCATCCCAGCCCATACCCACCAACAAATTCAACTGGACAGTTACCCCGGAGCCAATTCATATCACTTCCTCAAAGTCCTAGAAAAATCCATTCCCAACCCCAGCGTCAAGATCGTGGTCTTCTCCATCGGGGTCAACAACAAGGACCAGGACCCCAGGCAGACCACCACAAAACAACTCAGGACCCTCTTCCGCCAGGCAAAGTCAACCTTTCCCAATGCCGACATCTACTTTCCAATTATGAATTTCTCACCTCATCTCACTCCGATCCAGAAAGGTAATCTAACACTCATAAACAACATCATGACCACTCATTTTCCGTTTTTAACAGAAATCCCACATGACACATTCACCACAGAAAAAGACAACATCCACTGGACACCCACCACAGCCAAACTGATCTTTGAGAACTGGTTACATCAACTAAATTTACAATAACCTCTAAGGCCAACCTGGACACTCACATACACACACAGGACCTGGGGTGGAACTCCCCTTCTAATATTCTTAATCTTTCTACCCTTTTTTCCCCTTCTCCCTCACAGCTATCCCTCTTGGAGAGAGGGCTCTCCTTCATCCCACGCCCCACCAAACTGGACCGGGAGGAACTTCAGAGGGACCTTCACAAATTCCATAGACGACTAAAAATCATCGACTACTTCCATCTCCAACCTGACCGACAGCCATTACCTTTTATTCACCCATCCCACTGGGAACCTCACCCCGACAGTTTCCATCCCCTGACCCGTCAACTCATTAACAAAAACAAAAGGGCCCTTCAGCGTTTCCGGACCCCGGCAGATGTCTCAGACAATCTGTCGGGGCCGGAACGCAGGGCCCTGAACGACTTAATTCATAACCCAAACATTATAATAAAACCGGCAGACAAAGGCTCAAAAATAGTCATCATGGACAGACAACAGTACTTGACAGAAGCTAACCGACAACTAACGGACAATACATACTACAGACCCCTCAATGACACTATCCAATCACAAACCCAGACAACACTCAGGAACATTATTCAGACTCTCTACCATAAAAAATACATTAAAGCAAGACAAAAAGACTATCTATTCGGACCAGACAACCCCCGACCCCGCTACTTTTATCTCTTACCCAAAATTCACAAAGACCCACAGACCTGGACTATTCCCTCTGAGGTCCCTCCCGGCAGACCCATAGTTTCCGATTGCAACAGTTCCACTTACCATATCTCTCAGTACATAGATCAGTTCTTAGGCCCCCTCTCCACCCGCCATCCCAGTTACATAAAGGACACCTATCACTTCGTTGACACGATCAGATCCATGGCTGTCCCCCCTCACTCCCTCCTTTTCACCATCGACATCAATAACCTCTATACCAACATCAACACTCACCTTGGACTACAAACACTTCGCACCATTTTCAATAGACACCCTGACCCAACCCGCCCTGACACAGAACTCCTTCAGTTAATAGAACTCTGCCTGACTAACAATGATTTTCTTTTTAATAACCAGTTTTATTTGCAGATCCACGGGACAGCCATGGGTCAGAGATTCGCACCTTCCTACGCCAACCTCTACATGAGCGAGTGGGAGCGAGAAGCCCTAGCAAAATGCCCCCTACAACCATCCCTCTACCTCAGGTTTCTAGACGACATTTTCGGTATTTGGCCCCACCAACACTCTAAATTTCCAGAATTCATTTCTATACTCAATAACCATCACCCCTCTATCACTGTCAAATATACAATAAATACATCACATATTGATTTCCTAGACACCACAGTTTTTTTCGGGCCCTCCAACACTACTTACCAAACATTACAGACAAAAGTATACTTCAAACCTACGGACACACACGCACTACTCCATAAATCCAGTTATCACCCCAAGCACACATTTAAAGGTATCATAAAATCACAAATCATCCGTTTTTTTAGAATTTGTAGCAACATTCAGGATTTTCACACAGCCACCAGCACCCTTTTTAGCAGTCTACGCCCTAGAGGCTATTCAAAACGATTCCTCCGCAGCATAAAATATTCCACACTGGCTTCTCTCGCTCCTACTCGCTCTCCCCCCTCCCTCTCTCCACCCTTCCACCTTTCCTCTTCACCCCAGGTCCAGGAGCTTAGGCCGTCGGTAAGTCCTCTCCCCTACCCGAACCTGGGTTTGTATCCTGATCCCTACCCACACCACCCCCACCCCTCCCTAACCTCTGTTCCCCATCCCTTCCCTCACCCTAAACCTAACCCACCCTCTACCCCACACTCCAGACCTAATCCCAACTCACCCACCTCCCCTGACCCTAACCCATCCCTGTCCTCCTATCCTAACCCTAACCTACCCCCTACCCCTTGCCCTAATCCTAACCCCAACCCCAAGGACAGGCACGGCCTAAGCTCACCCCATAGACATTCCCCACCAGCACACCATAACTCTCCTCCACCGCCACACCTGATACCCTTTGTATCCACCTTCTCTCACCAAACCACTGCCCTACACCGCATCATTAAACACAACTTTTCCGTATTACAGTCTGTACATCCGGCATTTCATAACCACAAAATCATTTCAGCCTACAGAAAACACAAGAGCCTCCAGTCAATCCTCATCAGATCACAATTCACCGACCATAGACCCACACCCCCCCTGCCATATAGCCATCATTACAAGAACAGAAAATTCATCCACAATCCACTTAGTAACACAGCATATCCCACTCTCGGCTCTTTCTCCATCACTACCACCAATATAGTCTACATAATCACCTGCACACTTTGCAATAAACACTATATAGGAGAAACCAAACATTCCACCCACACCCGTCTATCCCAGCACCTCTACAACATTGGGGAAGGTCGACTTTCCACCCCCCTGGTACAACATTTCCAACTACATCCCCCCACCCATCTCATCATAACTGTTTTAGAAAATAATGACCGCTGGACCTGTGGACAGAGGAAGAGAGCGGAGAAGATTTGGATCCACAGGCTCGGGACCACGGTACCTGGAGGTTTAAACGATGACTGAAGTAAGGAAAACCACATCCACCACCTCTGGGTACGGTACTCCCGAGCCTGTTCCTGCAGTTTTCTTGGACCATGCGGATCCCATCCCAACTCAACTGGAAAGACAGCAGAATGGTCTAAGCCCTGGTCTGCCATACGGCAGACTGGGGTTCGAATCCACGCCAGGACGGGAGGTGCATCTTTTACTTTTTATTCTCAACATTTTTAAATATTAATAGACTTGGAATTTTAGAAATAGGGGCAGGAAACCAAACTTGTGTCTTACTAATCATTTTTATTACATGCATGCTTTTTATTTTACTAATATTTATTACTAACACTTATATGTTTTTATTTCTATAAGCACTTATGTTTTATCCTCTAGCACTTACCTTTCCGGCCCCGAACTTTAGTTCCAAATACACCCCTCTACTTTAGTAATTTCTCATTTTACAACCTTTTTTTTTTTTTTTTTTTTTTTTTTTTTTTTTTTTTTTTTTTAAGAATAATAACATTATATATAAAAAACATATTATACTATTATTATAGTAAATTAATATTATTTATATATATATTTTTATATTTACTTTCTTTATCTATCTATCAAAATATATATAATTTTTTTTTTTTTTTTTTTTTTTTTTTTTTTTTTTTTTTTTTTTTTTTTTTTTTTTTTTTTTTTTCTAAGAATAATAACATTATATATAAATAACATACTATACTATTATTATAGTAAATCAATATTATTTATATATTTACTTTCTTTATCTATCTATCTGAATTTATTTATTTATTTATTTATTTATTTATTTTTTTTTTTTTTTTTTTTTTTTTTTTTTTTTTTTTTTTTTAATGCATCTCCCTATGGTGATCCGCATGGTCATAATTGGGTCGGTTCCCAGCTCCCCAAGATTATTTTTATTATATTTTATTCTTTTTATATAGTAATTTATTACTACCAATTTTAACCTTACATTTATTCTTTTATCTTTTTATTATAATTATTTTATTTATTTGCTGGGCCCGCTACTCCTTGATAAATGTGCTTGCGGCAGGTCCCTCTCTTCTCTCTGTCCGGTGCTCTGCCTGGGAATCGAACCCTGCTCCCCGGTGGGAAGGACCACTTCTCTCTCCATTCCGCCATCCATTCTGTTAGATCAGTAGGCCAGTGCACAGTATTTTAACCCAAACCCATAACCCCAACCCCAACCCCAACCCTAACCCTAACCCTAACCCTGATTACTTGTACTTACCCTGGACAACCACTAACCCTAACCAGGTTGCCTAACCCTAACCTCACTGGTGTGGCACCAGCACCCTCTGATTTGGCCTACTCCTGTTTGGTAAGGCAGGAGTTGGAATTAGAGAGTGCTGATGCTACAACCAGTCAGCTTACCTGTGGAAGGAAAGTACCCTTTGGAAGAAGGAAACATTACAACACTTACCTGATACCTTACCTGACTCCCAGCATATCTCTGGCACTTACCTTGCATCCTTAGGCCCTGGTACACCACAACCCTGGTATACTGCCGTTTGACCAATAGAAAAATGTCAACATATCAAAAAATGTCTCTTTAAAAGGGTATAAATCAACTCCAAATGGTCTGAAACGTCTCCTAAATGGTTTCTACAAGCGTAGATTTTGGCTTCAACACTTAGTCAATTTTCAGTACCAATCGTCTCCCATTCATTTCATATGGAAAGACGTTTTGGCTTATAACTCCGGAACGAAAGTCGTAGAGACACGGGGGTGGGTGGCGTCAGACCTAATTAGCGCTGAACACGCCAGTCTTGGACCCATCTCTCTACGACTTACGGTTCCCGAGATATAGCCGATTTAAAATTTTTACGCAATGCATCTTGGGAACCGAAGGTCCCACAGGCGAGTGGCTGGTACCGTTGGAAAGGGCGTGGCCGAATTAGTGGGGCGAAACTTGGTTTCAGGTCTCTACGACCTTCCTATCAGAAGCTACAGACCTTAACGAGTATGGTAGGGGGTACGATAGGTGGCAAAACTCTGTTAACCTAACCCTAACCCTAACCCTAACCCTAACCCTAACCCTATTACTTGTATTATTCCCTGGCCTGAATACTTACACTAACCCTAACCATTTCGGGTCCTGCCTAACCCTAACCTCACTGGTTGTGGCACCAGCACCCTCTGATTGGCCTACTCCTGTTTGGTAAGGCAGGAGTTGGCCAATTAGAGAGTGCTGATGCTACAACCAGTCAGCTTACCTGTGGAAGGAAAGTAACCTTTGGAAGAAGAAAACATTACAACACTTACCTGATACCTTACCTGACTCCCAGCATATCTCTGGGCACTTACCTTGCATCCTTAGGCCCCTGGTACACCACAACCCTGGTATACTGCCGTTTGACCAATAGAAAAAATGTCAACATATCAAAAAATGTCTCTTGAAAATGGGTATCAATCAACTCCAAATGGTCTGAAACGTGCTCCTAAATGGTTTCTACAAGGTAGATTTTGGCTTCAACACTTAGTCAATTTTCAGTACCAATCGTCTCCCATTCATTTCATATGGGAAAGACGTTTTGGCTTATAACTCCGGAACGAAAGGTCGTAGAGACACGGGGGTGGGTGGCGTCAGACCTAATTAGGGGGCGCTGAACACGCCAGTCTTGGACCCATCTCTCTACGACTTACGGTTCCCGAGATATAGCCGATTTAAAATTTTTACGCAATGCATCTTGGGAACCGAAGGTCCCACAGGCGAGTGGCTGGTACCGTTGGAAAGGGCGTGGCCGAATTAGTGGGGGCGAAACTTGGTTTCAGGTCTCTACGACCTTCCTATCAGAAGCTACAGACCTTAACGAGTATGGTAGGGGGTACGATAGGTGGCAAAACTCTGTTAACCTAACCCTAACCCTAACCCTAACCCTAACCCTAACCCTATTACTAACCCTGAAACTTACACTAACCCTACCATTTCTGCGGTGGCTGCCTAACCCTAACCTCACTGGTTGTGGCACCAGCACCTCTGATTGGCCTACTCCTGTTTGGTAAGGCAGGAGTTGGCCAATTAGAGAGTGCTGATGCTACAACCAGTCAGCTTACCTGTGGAAGGAAAGTACCCTTTGGAAGAAGGAAACATTACAACACTTACCTGATACCTTACCTGACTCCCAGCATATCTCTGGGCACTTACCTTGCATCCTTAGGCCCCTGGTACACCACAACCCTGGTATACTGCCGTTTGACCAATAGAAAAAATGTCAACATATCAAAAATGTCTCTTGAAAGGGGTACCTATCGACTCCAAATGGTCTGAAACATGCTCCTAAATGGTTTCTACAAGGTAGATTTTGGCTTCAACACTTAGTCAATTTTCAGTACAATCGTCTCCCATTCATTTCATATGGGAAAGACGTTTTGGCTTATAACTCCGGAACGAAAGGTCGTAGAGACACGGGGTGGGTGGCGTCAGACCTAATTAGGGGGCGCTGAACACGCCAGTCTTGGACCCATCTCTCTACGACTTACGGTTCCCGAGATACAGCCGATTTAAAATTTTTACGCAATGCATCTTGGGAACCGAAGGTCCCACAGGCGAGTGGCTGGTACCGTTGGAAAGGGCGTGGCCGAATTAGTGGGGCGAAACTTGGTTTCAGGTCTCTACGACCTTCCTATCAGAAGCTACAGACCTTAACGAGTATGGTAGGGGGTACGATAGGTGGCAAACTCTGTTAACCTAACCCTAACCCTAACCCTAACCCTAACCCTAACCCTATCCCTGGCCTGAATACTTACACTAACCCTAACCATTTCTGGGTGGCTGCCTAACCCTAACCTCACTGGTTGTGGCACCAGCACCCTCTGATTGGCCTACTCCTGTTTGGTAAGGCAGGAGTTGGCCAATTAGAGAGTGCTGATGCTACAACCAGTCAGCTTACCTGTGGAAGGAAAGTACCCTTTGGAAGAAGGAAACATTACAACACTTACCTGATACCTTACCTGACTCCCAGCATATCTCTGGGCACTTACCTTGCATCCTTAGGCCCCTGGTACACCACAACCCTGGTATACTGCCGTTTGACCAATACAAAAAATGTCAACATATCAAAAATGTCTCTTGAAAGGGGGTACCTATCGACTCCAAATGGTCTGAAACATGCTCCTAAATGGTTTCTACAAGGTAGATTTTGGCTTCAACACTTAGTCAATTTTCAGTACCAATCGTCTCCCATTCATTTCATATGGGAAAGACGTTTTGGCTTATAACTCCGGAACGAAAGGTCGTAGAGACACGGGGGTGGGTGGCGTCAGACCTAATTAGGGGGCGCTGAACACGCCAGTCTTGGACCCATCTCTCTACGACTTACGGTTCCCGAGATACAGCCGATTTAAAATTTTTACGCAATGCATCTTGGGAACCGAAGGTCCCACAGGCGAGTGGCTGGTACCGTTGGAAAGGGCGTGGCCGAATTAGTGGGGGCGAAACATGGTTTCAGGTCTCTACGACCTTCCTATCAGAAGCTACAGACCTTAACGAGTATGGTAGGGGGTACGATAGGTGGCAAAACTCTGTTAACCTAACCCTAACCCTAACCCTAACCCTAACCCTAACCCTAACTAACCCTCCCTGATACTTACACTAACCCTAACCCTAACCCTAACCTCACTGGTTGTGGCACCAGCACCCTCTGATTGGCCTACTCCTGTTTGGTAAGGCAGGAGTTGGCCAATTAGAGAGTGCTGATGCTACAACCAGTCAGCTTACCTGTGGAAGGAAAGTACCCTTTGGAAGAAGGAAACATTACAACACTTACCTGATACCTTACCTGACTCCCAGCATATCTCTGGGCACTTACCTTGCATCCTTAGGCCCCTGGTACACCACAACCCTGGTATACTGCCGTTTGACCAATAAAAAAATGTCAACATATCAAAAAATGTCTCTTGAAAGGGGTACCTATCGACTCCAAATGGTCTGAAACATGCTCCTAAATGGTTTCTACAAGGTAGATTTTGGCTTCAACACTTAGTCAATTTTCAGTACAATCGTCTCCCATTCATTTCATATGGGAAAGACGTTTTGGCTTATAACTCCGGAACGAAAGTCGTAGAGACACGGGGGTGGGTGGCGTCAGACCTAATTAGGGGGCGCTGAACACGCCAGTCTTGGACCCATCTCTCTACGACTTACGGTTCCCGAGATACAGCCGATTTAAAATTTTTACGCAATGCATCTTGGGAACCGAAGGTCCCACAGGCGAGTGGCTGGTACCGTTGGAAAGGGCGTGGCCGAATTAGTGGGGGCGAAACTTGGTTTCAGGTCTCTACGACCTTCCTATCAGAAGCTACAGACCTTAACGAGTATGGTAGGGGGTACGATAGGTGGCAAAACTCTGTTAACCTAACCCTAACCCTAACCCTAACCATTTCTGGGTGGCTGCCTAACCCTAACCTCACTGGTTGTGGCACCAGCACCCTCTGATTGGCCTACTCCTGTTTGGTAAGGCAGGAGTTGGCCAATTAGAGAGTGCTGATGCTACAACCAGTCAGCTTACCTGTGGAAGGAAAGTACCCTTTGGAAGAAGGAAACATTACAACACTTACCTGATACCTTACCTGACTCCCAGCATATCTCTGGGCACTTACCTTGCATCCTTAGGCCCCTGGTACACCACAACCCTGGTATACTGCCGTTTGACCAATACAAAAAATGTCAACATATCAAAAAATGTCTCTTGAAAGGGTACCTATCGACTCCAAATGGTCTGAAACATGCTCCTAAATGGTTTCTACAAGGTAGATTTTGGCTTCAACACTTAGTCAATTTTCAGTACCAATCGTCTCCCATTCATTTCATATGGGAAAGACGTTTTGGCTTATAACTCCGGAACGAAAGGTCGTAGAGACACGGGGGTGGGTGGCGTCAGACCTAATTAGGGGGCGCTGAACACGCCAGTCTTGGACCCATCTCTCTACGACTTACGGTTCCCGAGATACAGCCGACTTAAAATTTTTACGCAATGCATCTTGGGAACCGAAGGTCGCACAGGCGAGTGGCTGGTACCGTTGGAAAGGGCGTGGCCGAATTAGTGGGGGCGAAACTTGGTTTCAGGTCTCTACGACCTTCCTATCAGAAGCTACAGACCTTAACGAGTATGGTAGGGGGTACGATAGGTGGCAAAACTCTGTTAACCTAACCCTAACCCTAACCCTAACCCTAACCCTAACCCTAACTAACCCTAACTTACACTAACCCTAACCATTTCTGGGTGGCTGCCTAACCCTAACCTCACTGGTTGTGGCACCAGCACCCTCTGATTGGCCTACTCCTGTTTGGTAAGGCAGGAGTTGGCCAATTAGAGAGTGCTGATGCTACAACCAGTCAGCTTACCTGTGGAAGGAAAGTACCCTTTGGAAGAAGGAAACATTACAACACTTACCTGATACCTTACCTGACTCCCAGCATATCTCTGGGCACTTACCTTGCATCCTTAGGCCCCTGGTACACCACAACCCTGGTATACTGCCGTTTGACCAATACAAAAAATGTCAACATATCAATAAATGTCTCTTGAAAGGGGGTACCTATCGACTCCAAATGGTCTGAAACATGCTCCTAAATGGTTTCTACAAGGTAGATTTTGGCTTCAACACTTAGTCAATTTTCAGTAACAATCGTCTCCCATTCATTTCATATGGGAAAGACGTTTTGGCTTATAACTCCGGAACGAAAGGTCGTAGAGACACGGGGGTGGGTGGCGTCAGACCTAATTAGGGGGCGCTGAACACGCCAGTCTTGGACCCATCTCTCTACGACTTACGGTTCCCGAGATACAGCCGATTTAAAATTTTTACGCAATGCATCTTGGGAACCGAAGGTCCACAGGCGAGTGGCTGGTACCGTTGGAAAGGGCGTGGCCGAATTAGTGGGGGCGAAACTTGGTTTCAGGTCTCTACGACCTTCCTATCAGAAGCTACAGACCTTAACGAGTATGGTAGGGGGTACGATAGGTGGCAAAACTCTGTTAACCTAACCCTAACCCTAACCCTAACCCTAACCCTGCCTAACCCTAACCTCACTGGTTGTGGCACCAGCACCCTCTGATTGGCCTACTCCTGTTTGGTAAGGCAGGAGTTGGCCAATTAGAGAGTGCTGATGCTACAACCAGTCAGCTTACCTGTGGAAGGAAAGTACCCTTTGGAAGAAGGAAACATTACAACACTTACCTGATACCTTACCTGACTCCCAGCATATCTCTGGGCACTTACCTTGCATCCTTAGGCCCCTGGTACACCACAACCCTGGTATACTGCCGTTTGACCAATAGAAAAAATGTCAACATATCAAAAAATGTCTCTTGAAAGGGGGTACCTATCGACTCCAAATGGTCTGAAACATGCTCCTAAATGGTTTCTACAAGGTAGATTTTGGCTTCAACACTTAGTCAATTTTCAGTACCAATCGTCTCCCATTCATTTCATATGGGAAAGACGTTTTGGCTTATAACTCCGGAACGAAAGGTCGTAGAGACACGGGGTGTGGCGTCAGACCTAATTAGGGGGCGCTGAACACGCCAGTCTTGGACCCATCTCTCTACGACTTACGGTTCCCGAGATACAGCCGATTTAAAATTTTTACGCAATGCATCTTGGGAACCGAAGGTCCCACAGGCGAGTGGCTGGTACCGTTGGAAAGGGCGTGGCCGAATTAGTGGGGGCGAAACTTGGTTTCAGGTCTCTACGACCTTCCTATCAGAAGCTACAGACCTTAACGAGTATGGTAGGGGGTACGATAGGTGGCAAAACTCTGTTAACCTAACCCTAACCCTAACCCTAACCCTAACCCTAACCCTAACTAACCCTGGCCTAAACTTACCTAACCCTAACCATTTCTGGGTGGCTGCCTAACCCTAACCTCACTGGTTGTGGCACCAGCACCCTCTGATTGGCCTACTCCTGTTTGGTAAGGCAGGAGTTGGCCAATTAGAGAGTGCTGATGCTACAACCAGTCAGCTTACCTGTGGAAGGAAAGTACCCTTTGGAAGAAGGAAACATTACAACACTTACCTGATACCTTACCTGACTCCCCAGCATATCTCTGGGCACTTACCTTGCATCCTTAGGCCCCTGGTACACCACAACCCTGGTATACTGCCGTTGACCAATAAAAAAATGTCAACATATCAAAAATGTCTCTTGAAAGGGGGTATCATATCGACTCCAAATGGTCTGAAACATGCTCCTAAATGGTTTCTACAAGGTAGATTTTGGCTTCAACACTTAGTCAATTTTCAGTACAATCGTCTCCCATTCATTTCATATGGAAAGACGTTTGGCTTATAACTCCGGAACGAAAGGTCGTAGAGACACGGGGTGGGTGGCGTCAGCCTAATTAGGGCGCTGAACACGCCAGTCTTGGACCCATCTCTCTACGACTTACGGTTCCCGAGATACAGCCGATTTAAATTTTTACGCAATGCATCTTGGGAACCGAAGGTCCCACAGGCGAGTGGCTGGTACCGTTGGAAAGGGGCGTGGCCGAATTAGTGGGGCGAAACTTGGTTTCAGGTCTCTACGACCTTCCTATCAGAAGCTACAGACCTTAACGAGTATGGTAGGGGGTACGATAGGTGGCAAAACTCTGTTAACCTAACCCTAACCCTAACCCTAACCCTAACCCTAAACCTAACCCTAACCCTTTTTCTATGACCTCTGGGTTATTCTGCCAATGTCATTCGACTCTGCCACAAACATTTAAGGGTCATTGCTAAACCTAACCGTGGCATCTGGCCCTAATCCTAACCTTGATCTTCGAAACTATACCCAACCCTGTATTCTTATCCTAACCCTAACCATTGGAACTGGATGCAGCCTTAATCCTAAACTCTGGCTCTAACCCTAATTCTAAATCAATTTGAGCTTTGACGACCTGAAGACGGATAAGACCCCTTGAATGAAGCTCTAGAAGATCTCCGAAACAAACACGAATAGTGGATTTTTTGCCTTTAAAATCCTTCCTTGCTGTGAAATCGCCTGTTTCGGGTGTTTCGGCGATGTGCTTCGCGGGTGTTTCGAAACCGAATGAGTATAAAAGGAACGCTGACTACAGGATCACAATCAGTTAGCTGTCGACAGCGAGAGGACAGTGGTCCTCTGGAGCCATGACTGGGACCCTTGGAGGAAGACCAAAAGACCCTGGGACTGGGACCTCTGGAGGAAGACAAAGACCCCTGGGACAACAATGATGGTGGATTTTAACCCTTTAATGTCTTTTCTTCAATTACGATCGCGTTTTTTCACGTGGGCTTCGAATCTTCGAACATAAAAGGAACGCTGAATCAGAGGATCACAATCAGTTTTGTGCTTGGCGACCCCCTGGAAGAGGAACCATGAGACCCCTGGATCGACAGTGGCTGCCTGGCTGGAGCTACCTTGCGGTGTTAACAACCAGTCGGAACCAACCACACAGGTAGGATCAAAGGTTATTGAAAATTTAATTCTTGTTTGGACTAGTAGAACGGTTGACATGAAAGACCAAATGACCTTGAACAGGACCTAAAGCATGAAAACAGTGCTACTCAGCAAACCTAACATTAATCAAATACATAGAAGATTTTTACCGAAAAAATAATTGATTTATTGAGAAAGAAGAAAGCATTATTCAAAATGTATACAGGTTCTTTAACTTGAATAATAATTGATTTATTAAAATCATAATTCTGATTGAAGATTGGACACACACCGGATTTGATCAACCCCGGCTGGGCCTTCCTCAGGTGAGGGTGTCTAGTGATAAATGGCCGAAACGCCCTGTGACCCTGGGGTCCACTACTGAAGATGTGTCCTTCGATTTACCACAATCATTTTTCTTAAATAAAATAAAATAAGTAATACACTTATGGATTGTGGTACATGAAAGCAAATTGCTTTAACACAGTTGTCTCGCGGCCTCCCGGGGACTGTGAATGTTAATTGATACACATGTATCTTACCTATGTTTATGGTCTCCCTGACCTTTAACCTGGACCGCGACAGACATGACCTTTTGACCCGACCTTGGTGTGAAAGTTGAAGATAGCTCAATTAATGTGATCCATCAATGATGATTGGTGGACATTAAGAAAGCAATACAGCTATTAAATGGTCTTGCAATGTGTGGTCTCAACTGATCTTCGTGGGACACCTGATTCATCATCATCATCATCATCGTCCTCATCCTACTTCATGTTTCAAGTTCTTTGTGTAGGACGTCTATTCTCCCTCAGGACCTCATGCTGGCCTCTCCACTGATCCTTGATTGAGGATTGGTAATTGAGGAACTGAGGCTCTGATCTTTTATTCTCTCTCTCTCTCTCTCTCTCTACTACGGTATGGTGTGGTGTACACAAAGTGGGGGACTCCGGATGACATGCGTCGGCCAGTGCTTTGCCTTTGGCTCTCTATTCAACTGTGATGCCCAGTGGCATCATGGGGAGAGTCATCGAGATAGTTTTTCTAAACCTAACCCGCCAGCGCCATCGGACTAACTGGTTTCCTTAACACGCAAGTGTTTACCACAAAACCTGCCGTTTTTTCCCACCCTCTCTCTCTCCTCTCTCTCTCTCATATCCCCTCTGAATGCCTGAAAGAAGAGAGGAACAACATTATTATCATCATCATCTTCATCATCGTCGTCCTTGTTCACGGATCTTCCTGAAACCAACCATCTCTATTACTTTTCATGGGATATCTTGATCATCATCATCGTCATCATCATCACCATTTCTGTTTTGAAATTGTGCTGGAAACTTTCAAAAGATTCATCAGCAGTTACTTTTCTTAGGTCCTCCTAGCTTTGATACAACGGTCATTCGACACTGTCACAAACGTTAAGGTTACTTAGTAACCACTTTCACCCTTTTGAACAATGTAGGATCACGGATCTTCTTGAAACCTACCATCTTTATTACTTTTCATGGGATATCTTGATCATCGTCATCATCACCATTTATGGCTTGAAATGGAACTTGAAACTTTTGGATCATTCATCAGCAGTTACTTTTTCTTCTGACCTCTGGGTTATTCTGCAATGTCATTCGACACTGCCACAAACATCAAGGGTCATTGCCTAAACCTAAGCCGTGGATCTGGCCCTAATCCTAACCTTGATCTTCGAAACTATACCCAACCCTGTATTTTTATCCTAACCCTAACCATGGAACTGGATGCGGCTTAATCCTAAACTCTGGCTCTAACCCTAATCTAAATCAATTTGAGCTTTGACGACCTGAAGACGGATGAAGAACCCTTGAATGAAGTCTAGAAGATCTCCGAAACAACACGAATAGTGGATTTTTTCCCTTTAAAATCCTCTCCTTGCTGTGAAATCGCCTGTTTCGCGTGTGTTTCGCGTGTGCTTCGCGGGTGTTTCGAAACCGATGAGTATAAAAGGAACGCTGACTCACAGGATCACAATCAGTTTGAGCTTCGACAGGAGTGGACAGAGGTCCTCTGGAGCATGACTGGGACCCTCTGGAGGAAGACAAAAGACCCCTGGGACAACAATGATGGTGGATTTTAACCCTTTAATGTCTTTTCTTCAATTACGATCGCGTTTTTTCACGTGTGCTTCGAATCTTCGAACATAAAAGGAACGCTGAATCAGAGGATCACAATCAGTTTGTGCTTGGGACCCCCTGGAAGAGGAACCATGAGACCCCTGGATCAACAGTGGCTGGCCTGGCTGGAGCTACCTTGCGGTGTTAACAACCAGTCGGAACCAACCACACAGGTAGGATCAAAGGTTTATTGAAAATTTAATTCTTGTTTGGACTAGTAGAACGGTTGACATGAAAGACCAAATGACCTTGAACAGGACCTAAAGCATGAAAACAGTGCTACTCAGCAAACCTAACATTAATCAAATTACATAGAAGATTTTTAACCTGAAAAATAATTGATTTATTGAGAAAGAAGAAAGCATTATTCAAAATGTATACAGGTTCTTTAACTTGAATAATAATTGATTTATTAAAATCATAATTCTGATTGAAGATTGGACACACACCGGGATTTGATCAACCCCGGCTGGGCCTTCCTCAGGTGAGGGTGTCTAGTGATAAATGGCCGAAACGCCCTGTGACCCTGGGGTCCACTACTGAAGATGTGTCCTTCGATTTACCACAATCATTTTTCTTAAATAAAATAAAATAAGTAATACACTTATGGATTGTGGTACATGAAAGCAAATTGCTTTAACACAGTTGTCTCGCGGCCTCCCGGGGACTGTGAATGTTAATTGATACACATGTATCTTACCTATGTTTATAGTCTCCCTGACCTTTAACCTGGACCACGACTGACATGACCTTTTGACCCGTCCTTGGTGTGGATGTTGAAGATAGCTCAATTAATGTGATCCATCAATGATGATTGGTGGACATTAAGAAAGCAATACAGCTATTAAATGGTCTTGCAATGTGTGGTCTCAACTGATCTTCGTGGGACACCTGATTCATCATCATCATCATCATCGTCCTCATCCTACTTCATGTTTCAAGTTCTTTGTGTAGGACGTCTATTCTCCTCAGGACCTCATGCTGGCCTCTCCACTGATCCTTGATTGAGGATTGGTAATTGAGGAACTGAGGCTCTGATCTTTTATTCTCTCTCTCTCTCTCTCTCTCTACTACGGTATGGTGTGGTGTACACAAAGTGGGGGACTCCGGATGACATGCGTCGGCCAGTGCTTTGCCTTTGGCTCTCTATTCAACTGTGATGCCCAGTGGCATCATGGGGAGAGTCATCGAGATAGTTTTTCTAAACCTAACCCGCCAGCGCCATCGGACTAACTGGTTTCCTTAACACGCAAGTGTTTACCACAAAACCTGCCGTTTTTTCCCACCCTCTCTCTCTCTCTCTCTCTCTCTCATATCCCCTCTGAATGCCTGAAAGAAGAGAGGAACAACATTATTATCATCATCATCTTCATCATCGTCGTCCTTGTTCACGGATCTTCCTGAAACCAACCATCTCTATTACTTTTCATGGGATATCTTGATCATCATCATCGTCATCATCATCACCATTTCTGTTTTGAAATTGTGCTGGAAACTTTCAAAAGATTCATCAGCAGTTACTTTTCTTAGGTCCTCCTAGCTTTGATACAACGGTCATTCGACACTGTCACAAACGTTAAGGTTACTTAGTAACCACTTTCACCCTTTTGAACAATGTAGGATCACGGATCTTCTTGAAACCTACCATCTTTATTACTTTTCATGGGATATCTTGATCATCGTCATCATCACCATTTATGGCTTGAAATGGAACTTGAAACTTTTGGATCATTCATCAGCAGTTACTTTTTCTTCTGACCTCTGGGTTATTCTGCAATGTCATTCGACACTGCCACAAACATCAAGGGTCATTGCCTAAACCTAAGCCGTGGATCTGGCCCTAATCCTAACCTTGATCTTCGAAACTATACCCAACCCTGTATTTTTATCCTAACCCTAACCATGGAACTGGATGCGGCTTAATCCTAAACTCTGGCTCTAACCCTAATCTAAATCAATTTGAGCTTTGACGACCTGAAGACGGATGAAGAACCCTTGAATGAAGTCTAGAAGATCTCCGAAACAACACGAATAGTGGATTTTTTCCCTTTAAAATCCTCTCCTTGCTGTGAAATCGCCTGTTTCGCGTGTGTTTCGCGTGTGCTTCGCGGGTGTTTCGAAACCGATGAGTATAAAAGGAACGCTGACTCACAGGATCACAATCAGTTTGAGCTTCGACAGGAGTGGACAGAGGTCCTCTGGAGCATGACTGGGACCTCTGGAGGAAGACAAAAGACCCCTGGGACAACAATGATGGTGGATTTTAACCCTTTAATGTCTTTTCTTCAATTACGATCGCGTTTTTTCACGTGTGCTTCGAATCTTCGAACATAAAAGGAACGCTGAATCAGAGGATCACAATCAGTTTGTGCTTGGGACCCCCTGGAAGAGGAACCATGAGACCCCTGGATCAACAGTGGCTGGCCTGGCTGGAGCTACCTTGCGGTGTTAACAACCAGTCGGAACCAACCACACAGGTAGGATCAAAGGTTTATTGAAAATTTAATTCTTGTTTGGACTAGTAGAACGGTTGACATGAAAGACCAAATGACCTTGAACAGGACCTAAAGCATGAAAACAGTGCTACTCAGCAAACCTAACATTAATCAAATTACATAGAAGATTTTTAACCCGAAAAATAATTGATTTATTGAGAAAGAAGAAAGCATTATTCAAAATGTATACAGGTTCTTTAACTTGAATAATAATTGATTTATTAAAATCATAATTCTGATTGAAGATTGGACACACACCGGGATTTGATCAACCCCGGCTGGGCCTTCCTCAGGTGAGGGTGTCTAGTGATAAATGGCCGAAACGCCCTGTGACCCTGGGGTCCACTACTGAAGATGTGTCCTTCGATTTACCACAATCATTTTTCTTAAATAAAATAAAATAAGTAATACACTTATGGATTGTGGTACATGAAAGCAAATTGCTTTAACACAGTTGTCTCGCGGCCTCCCGGGGACTGTGAATGTTAATTGATACACATGTATCTTACCTATGTTTATGGTCTCCCTGACCTTTAACCTGGACCGCGACAGACATGACCTTTTGACCCGACCTTGGTGTGAAAGTTGAAGATAGCTCAATTAATGTGATCCATCAATGATGATTGGTGGACATTAAGAAAGCAATACAGCTATTAAATGGTCTTGCAATGTGTGGTCTCAACTGATCTTCGTGGGACACCTGATTCATCATCATCATCATCATCGTCCTCATCCTACTTCATGTTTCAAGTTCTTTGTGTAGGACGTCTATTCTCCCTCAGGACCTCATGCTGGCCTCTCCACTGATCCTTGATTGAGGATTGGTAATTGAGGAACTGAGGCTCTGATCTTTTATTCTCTCTCTCTCTCTCTCTCTCTACTACGGTATGGTGTGGTGTACACAAAGTGGGGGACTCCGGATGACATGCGTCGGCCAGTGCTTTGCCTTTGGCTCTCTATTCAACTGTGATGCCCAGTGGCATCATGGGGAGAGTCATCGAGATAGTTTTTCTAAACCTAACCCGCCAGCGCCATCGGACTAACTGGTTTCCTTAACACGCAAGTGTTTACCACAAAACCTGCCGTTTTTTCCCACCCTCTCTCTCTCTCTCTCTCTCTCATATCCCCTCTGAATGCCTGAAAGAAGAGAGGAACAACATTATTATCATCATCATCTTCATCATCGTCGTCCTTGTTCACGGATCTTCCTGAAACCAACCATCTCTATTACTTTTCATGGGATATCTTGATCATCATCATCGTCATCATCATCACCATTTCTGTTTTGAAATTGTGCTGGAAACTTTCAAAAGATTCATCAGCAGTTACTTTTCTTAGGTCCTCCTAGCTTTGATACAACGGTCATTCGACACTGTCACAAACGTTAAGGTTACTTAGTAACCACTTTCACCCTTTTGAACAATGTAGGATCACGGATCTTCTTGAAACCTACCATCTTTATTACTTTTCATGGGATATCTTGATCATCGTCATCATCACCATTTATGGCTTGAAATGGAACTTGAAACTTTTGGATCATTCATCAGCAGTTACTTTTTCTTCTGACCTCTGGGTTATTCTGCAATGTCATTCGACACTGCCACAAACATCAAGGGTCATTGCCTAAACCTAAGCCGTGGATCTGGCCCTAATCCTAACCTTGATCTTCGAAACTATACCCAACCCTGTATTTTTATCCTAACCCTAACCATGGAACTGGATGCGGCTTAATCCTAAACTCTGGCTCTAACCCTAATCTAAATCAATTTGAGCTTTGACGACCTGAAGACGGATGAAGAACCCTTGAATGAAGTCTAGAAGATCTCCGAAACAACACGAATAGTGGATTTTTTCCCTTTAAAATCCTCTCCTTGCTGTGAAATCGCCTGTTTCGCGTGTGTTTCGCGTGTGCTTCGCGGGTGTTTCGAAACCGATGAGTATAAAAGGAACGCTGACTCACAGGATCACAATCAGTTTGAGCTTCGACAGGAGTGGACAGAGGTCCTCTGGAGCATGACTGGGACCCTCTGGAGGAAGACAAAAGACCCCTGGGACAACAATGATGGTGGATTTTAACCCTTTAATGTCTTTTCTTCAATTACGATCGCGTTTTTTCACGTGTGCTTCGAATCTTCGAACATAAAAGGAACGCTGAATCAGAGGATCACAATCAGTTTGTGCTTGGGACCCCCTGGAAGAGGAACCATGAGACCCCTGGATCAACAGTGGCTGGCCTGGCTGGAGCTACCTTGCGGTGTTAACAACCAGTCGGAACCAACCACACAGGTAGGATCAAAGGTTTATTGAAAATTTAATTCTTGTTTGGACTAGTAGAACGGTTGACATGAAAGACCAAATGACCTTGAACAGGACCTAAAGCATGAAAACAGTGCTACTCAGCAAACCTAACATTAATCAAATTACATAGAAGATTTTTAACCCGAAAAATAATTGATTTATTGAGAAAGAAGAAAGCATTATTCAAAATGTATACAGGTTCTTTAACTTGAATAATAATTGATTTATTAAAATCATAATTCTGATTGAAGATTGGACACACACCGGGATTTGATCAACCCCGGCTGGGCCTTCCTCAGGTGAGGGTGTCTAGTGATAAATGGCCGAAACGCCCTGTGACCCTGGGGTCCACTACTGAAGATGTGTCCTTCGATTTACCACAATCATTTTTCTTAAATAAAATAAAATAAGTAATACACTTATGGATTGTGGTACATGAAAGCAAATTGCTTTAACACAGTTGTCTCGCGGCCTCCCGGGGACTGTGAATGTTAATTGATACACATGTATCTTACCTATGTTTATGGTCTCCCTGACCTTTAACCTGGACCGCGACAGACATGACCTTTTGACCCGACCTTGGTGTGAAAGTTGAAGATAGCTCAATTAATGTGATCCATCAATGATGATTGGTGGACATTAAGAAAGCAATACAGCTATTAAATGGTCTTGCAATGTGTGGTCTCAACTGATCTTCGTGGGACACCTGATTCATCATCATCATCATCATCGTCCTCATCCTACTTCATGTTTCAAGTTCTTTGTGTAGGACGTCTATTCTCCCTCAGGACCTCATGCTGGCCTCTCCACTGATCCTTGATTGAGGATTGGTAATTGAGGAACTGAGGCTCTGATCTTTTATTCTCTCTCTCTCTCTCTCTCTCTACTACGGTATGGTGTGGTGTACACAAAGTGGGGGACTCCGGATGACATGCGTCGGCCAGTGCTTTGCCTTTGGCTCTCTATTCAACTGTGATGCCCAGTGGCATCATGGGGAGAGTCATCGAGATAGTTTTTCTAAACCTAACCCGCCAGCGCCATCGGACTAACTGGTTTCCTTAACACGCAAGTGTTTACCACAAAACCTGCCGTTTTTTCCCACCCTCTCTCTCTCTCTCTCTCTCTCTCATATCCCCTCTGAATGCCTGAAAGAAGAGAGGAACAACATTATTATCATCATCATCTTCATCATCGTCGTCCTTGTTCACGGATCTTCCTGAAACCAACCATCTCTATTACTTTTCATGGGATATCTTGATCATCATCATCGTCATCATCATCACCATTTCTGTTTTGAAATTGTGCTGGAAACTTTCAAAAGATTCATCAGCAGTTACTTTTCTTAGGTCCTCCTAGCTTTGATACAACGGTCATTCGACACTGTCACAAACGTTAAGGTTACTTAGTAACCACTTTCACCCTTTTGAACAATGTAGGATCACGGATCTTCTTGAAACCTACCATCTTTATTACTTTTCATGGGATATCTTGATCATCGTCATCATCACCATTTATGGCTTGAAATGGAACTTGAAACTTTTGGATCATTCATCAGCAGTTACTTTTTCTTCTGACCTCTGGGTTATTCTGCAATGTCATTCGACACTGCCACAAACATCAAGGGTCATTGCCTAAACCTAAGCCGTGGATCTGGCCCTAATCCTAACCTTGATCTTCGAAACTATACCCAACCCTGTATTTTTATCCTAACCCTAACCATGGAACTGGATGCGGCTTAATCCTAAACTCTGGCTCTAACCCTAATCTAAATCAATTTGAGCTTTGACGACCTGAAGACGGATGAAGAACCCTTGAATGAAGTCTAGAAGATCTCCGAAACAACACGAATAGTGGATTTTTTCCCTTTAAAATCCTCTCCTTGCTGTGAAATCGCCTGTTTCGCGTGTGTTTCGCGTGTGCTTCGCGGGTGTTTCGAAACCGATGAGTATAAAAGGAACGCTGACTCACAGGATCACAATCAGTTTGAGCTTCGACAGGAGTGGACAGAGGTCCTCTGGAGCATGACTGGGACCCTCTGGAGGAAGACAAAAGACCCCTGGGACAACAATGATGGTGGATTTTAACCCTTTAATGTCTTTTCTTCAATTACGATCGCGTTTTTTCACGTGTGCTTCGAATCTTCGAACATAAAAGGAACGCTGAATCAGAGGATCACAATCAGTTTGTGCTTGGGACCCCCTGGAAGAGGAACCATGAGACCCCTGGATCAACAGTGGCTGGCCTGGCTGGAGCTACCTTGCGGTGTTAACAACCAGTCGGAACCAACCACACAGGTAGGATCAAAGGTTTATTGAAAATTTAATTCTTGTTTGGACTAGTAGAACGGTTGACATGAAAGACCAAATGACCTTGAACAGGACCTAAAGCATGAAAACAGTGCTACTCAGCAAACCTAACATTAATCAAATTACATAGAAGATTTTTAACCCGAAAAATAATTGATTTATTGAGAAAGAAGAAAGCATTATTCAAAATGTATACAGGTTCTTTAACTTGAATAATAATTGATTTATTAAAATCATAATTCTGATTGAAGATTGGACACACACCGGGATTTGATCAACCCCGGCTGGGCCTTCCTCAGGTGAGGGTGTCTAGTGATAAATGGCCGAAACGCCCTGTGACCCTGGGGTCCACTACTGAAGATGTGTCCTTCGATTTACCACAATCATTTTTCTTAAATAAAATAAAATAAGTAATACACTTATGGATTGTGGTACATGAAAGCAAATTGCTTTAACACAGTTGTCTCGCGGCCTCCCGGGGACTGTGAATGTTAATTGATACACATGTATCTTACCTATGTTTATGGTCTCCCTGACCTTTAACCTGGACCGCGACAGACATGACCTTTTGACCCGACCTTGGTGTGAAAGTTGAAGATAGCTCAATTAATGTGATCCATCAATGATGATTGGTGGACATTAAGAAAGCAATACAGCTATTAAATGGTCTTGCAATGTGTGGTCTCAACTGATCTTCGTGGGACACCTGATTCATCATCATCATCATCATCGTCCTCATCCTACTTCATGTTTCAAGTTCTTTGTGTAGGACGTCTATTCTCCCTCAGGACCTCATGCTGGCCTCTCCACTGATCCTTGATTGAGGATTGGTAATTGAGGAACTGAGGCTCTGATCTTTTATTCTCTCTCTCTCTCTCTCTCTCTACTACGGTATGGTGTGGTGTACACAAAGTGGGGGACTCCGGATGACATGCGTCGGCCAGTGCTTTGCCTTTGGCTCTCTATTCAACTGTGATGCCCAGTGGCATCATGGGGAGAGTCATCGAGATAGTTTTTCTAAACCTAACCCGCCAGCGCCATCGGACTAACTGGTTTCCTTAACACGCAAGTGTTTACCACAAAACCTGCCGTTTTTTCCCACCCTCTCTCTCTCTCTCTCTCTCTCTCATATCCCCTCTGAATGCCTGAAAGAAGAGAGGAACAACATTATTATCATCATCATCTTCATCATCGTCGTCCTTGTTCACGGATCTTCCTGAAACCAACCATCTCTATTACTTTTCATGGGATATCTTGATCATCATCATCGTCATCATCATCACCATTTCTGTTTTGAAATTGTGCTGGAAACTTTCAAAAGATTCATCAGCAGTTACTTTTCTTAGGTCCTCCTAGCTTTGATACAACGGTCATTCGACACTGTCACAAACGTTAAGGTTACTTAGTAACCACTTTCACCCTTTTGAACAATGTAGGATCACGGATCTTCTTGAAACCTACCATCTTTATTACTTTTCATGGGATATCTTGATCATCGTCATCATCACCATTTATGGCTTGAAATGGAACTTGAAACTTTTGGATCATTCATCAGCAGTTACTTTTTCTTCTGACCTCTGGGTTATTCTGCAATGTCATTCGACACTGCCACAAACATCAAGGGTCATTGCCTAAACCTAAGCCGTGGATCTGGCCCTAATCCTAACCTTGATCTTCGAAACTATACCCAACCCTGTATTTTTATCCTAACCCTAACCATGGAACTGGATGCGGCTTAATCCTAAACTCTGGCTCTAACCCTAATCTAAATCAATTTGAGCTTTGACGACCTGAAGACGGATGAAGAACCCTTGAATGAAGTCTAGAAGATCTCCGAAACAACACGAATAGTGGATTTTTTCCCTTTAAAATCCTCTCCTTGCTGTGAAATCGCCTGTTTCGCGTGTGTTTCGCGTGTGCTTCGCGGGTGTTTCGAAACCGATGAGTATAAAAGGAACGCTGACTCACAGGATCACAATCAGTTTGAGCTTCGACAGGAGTGGACAGAGGTCCTCTGGAGCATGACTGGGACCCTCTGGAGGAAGACAAAAGACCCCTGGGACAACAATGATGGTGGATTTTAACCCTTTAATGTCTTTTCTTCAATTACGATCGCGTTTTTTCACGTGTGCTTCGAATCTTCGAACATAAAAGGAACGCTGAATCAGAGGATCACAATCAGTTTGTGCTTGGGACCCCCTGGAAGAGGAACCATGAGACCCCTGGATCAACAGTGGCTGGCCTGGCTGGAGCTACCTTGCGGTGTTAACAACCAGTCGGAACCAACCACACAGGTAGGATCAAAGGTTTATTGAAAATTTAATTCTTGTTTGGACTAGTAGAACGGTTGACATGAAAGACCAAATGACCTTGAACAGGACCTAAAGCATGAAAACAGTGCTACTCAGCAAACCTAACATTAATCAAATTACATAGAAGATTTTTAACCCGAAAAATAATTGATTTATTGAGAAAGAAGAAAGCATTATTCAAAATGTATACAGGTTCTTTAACTTGAATAATAATTGATTTATTAAAATCATAATTCTGATTGAAGATTGGACACACACCGGGATTTGATCAACCCCGGCTGGGCCTTCCTCAGGTGAGGGTGTCTAGTGATAAATGGCCGAAACGCCCTGTGACCCTGGGGTCCACTACTGAAGATGTGTCCTTCGATTTACCACAATCATTTTTCTTAAATAAAATAAAATAAGTAATACACTTATGGATTGTGGTACATGAAAGCAAATTGCTTTAACACAGTTGTCTCGCGGCCTCCCGGGGACTGTGAATGTTAATTGATACACATGTATCTTACCTATGTTTATGGTCTCCCTGACCTTTAACCTGGACCGCGACAGACATGACCTTTTGACCCGACCTTGGTGTGAAAGTTGAAGATAGCTCAATTAATGTGATCCATCAATGATGATTGGTGGACATTAAGAAAGCAATACAGCTATTAAATGGTCTTGCAATGTGTGGTCTCAACTGATCTTCGTGGGACACCTGATTCATCATCATCATCATCATCGTCCTCATCCTACTTCATGTTTCAAGTTCTTTGTGTAGGACGTCTATTCTCCCTCAGGACCTCATGCTGGCCTCTCCACTGATCCTTGATTGAGGATTGGTAATTGAGGAACTGAGGCTCTGATCTTTTATTCTCTCTCTCTCTCTCTCTCTCTACTACGGTATGGTGTGGTGTACACAAAGTGGGGGACTCCGGATGACATGCGTCGGCCAGTGCTTTGCCTTTGGCTCTCTATTCAACTGTGATGCCCAGTGGCATCATGGGGAGAGTCATCGAGATAGTTTTTCTAAACCTAACCCGCCAGCGCCATCGGACTAACTGGTTTCCTTAACACGCAAGTGTTTACCACAAAACCTGCCGTTTTTTCCCACCCTCTCTCTCTCTCTCTCTCTCTCATATCCCCTCTGAATGCCTGAAAGAAGAGAGGAACAACATTATTATCATCATCATCTTCATCATCGTCGTCCTTGTTCACGGATCTTCCTGAAACCAACCATCTCTATTACTTTTCATGGGATATCTTGATCATCATCATCGTCATCATCATCACCATTTCTGTTTTGAAATTGTGCTGGAAACTTTCAAAAGATTCATCAGCAGTTACTTTTCTTAGGTCCTCCTAGCTTTGATACAACGGTCATTCGACACTGTCACAAACGTTAAGGTTACTTAGTAACCACTTTCACCCTTTTGAACAATGTAGGATCACGGATCTTCTTGAAACCTACCATCTTTATTACTTTTCATGGGATATCTTGATCATCGTCATCATCACCATTTATGGCTTGAAATGGAACTTGAAACTTTTGGATCATTCATCAGCAGTTACTTTTTCTTCTGACCTCTGGGTTATTCTGCAATGTCATTCGACACTGCCACAAACATCAAGGGTCATTGCCTAAACCTAAGCCGTGGATCTGGCCCTAATCCTAACCTTGATCTTCGAAACTATACCCAACCCTGTATTTTTATCCTAACCCTAACCATGGAACTGGATGCGGCTTAATCCTAAACTCTGGCTCTAACCCTAATCTAAATCAATTTGAGCTTTGACGACCTGAAGACGGATGAAGAACCCTTGAATGAAGTCTAGAAGATCTCCGAAACAACACGAATAGTGGATTTTTTCCCTTTAAAATCCTCTCCTTGCTGTGAAATCGCCTGTTTCGCGTGTGTTTCGCGTGTGCTTCGCGGGTGTTTCGAAACCGATGAGTATAAAAGGAACGCTGACTCACAGGATCACAATCAGTTTGAGCTTCGACAGGAGTGGACAGAGGTCCTCTGGAGCATGACTGGGACCCTCTGGAGGAAGACAAAAGACCCCTGGGACAACAATGATGGTGGATTTTAACCCTTTAATGTCTTTTCTTCAATTACGATCGCGTTTTTTCACGTGTGCTTCGAATCTTCGAACATAAAAGGAACGCTGAATCAGAGGATCACAATCAGTTTGTGCTTGGGACCCCCTGGAAGAGGAACCATGAGACCCCTGGATCAACAGTGGCTGGCCTGGCTGGAGCTACCTTGCGGTGTTAACAACCAGTCGGAACCAACCACACAGGTAGGATCAAAGGTTTATTGAAAATTTAATTCTTGTTTGGACTAGTAGAACGGTTGACATGAAAGACCAAATGACCTTGAACAGGACCTAAAGCATGAAAACAGTGCTACTCAGCAAACCTAACATTAATCAAATTACATAGAAGATTTTTAACCCGAAAAATAATTGATTTATTGAGAAAGAAGAAAGCATTATTCAAAATGTATACAGGTTCTTTAACTTGAATAATAATTGATTTATTAAAATCATAATTCTGATTGAAGATTGGACACACACCGGGATTTGATCAACCCCGGCTGGGCCTTCCTCAGGTGAGGGTGTCTAGTGATAAATGGCCGAAACGCCCTGTGACCCTGGGGTCCACTACTGAAGATGTGTCCTTCGATTTACCACAATCATTTTTCTTAAATAAAATAAAATAAGTAATACACTTATGGATTGTGGTACATGAAAGCAAATTGCTTTAACACAGTTGTCTCGCGGCCTCCCGGGGACTGTGAATGTTAATTGATACACATGTATCTTACCTATGTTTATGGTCTCCCTGACCTTTAACCTGGACCGCGACAGACATGACCTTTTGACCCGACCTTGGTGTGAAAGTTGAAGATAGCTCAATTAATGTGATCCATCAATGATGATTGGTGGACATTAAGAAAGCAATACAGCTATTAAATGGTCTTGCAATGTGTGGTCTCAACTGATCTTCGTGGGACACCTGATTCATCATCATCATCATCATCGTCCTCATCCTACTTCATGTTTCAAGTTCTTTGTGTAGGACGTCTATTCTCCCTCAGGACCTCATGCTGGCCTCTCCACTGATCCTTGATTGAGGATTGGTAATTGAGGAACTGAGGCTCTGATCTTTTATTCTCTCTCTCTCTCTCTCTCTCTACTACGGTATGGTGTGGTGTACACAAAGTGGGGGACTCCGGATGACATGCGTCGGCCAGTGCTTTGCCTTTGGCTCTCTATTCAACTGTGATGCCCAGTGGCATCATGGGGAGAGTCATCGAGATAGTTTTTCTAAACCTAACCCGCCAGCGCCATCGGACTAACTGGTTTCCTTAACACGCAAGTGTTTACCACAAAACCTGCCGTTTTTTCCCACCCTCTCTCTCTCTCTCTCTCTCTCTCATATCCCCTCTGAATGCCTGAAAGAAGAGAGGAACAACATTATTATCATCATCATCTTCATCATCGTCGTCCTTGTTCACGGATCTTCCTGAAACCAACCATCTCTATTACTTTTCATGGGATATCTTGATCATCATCATCGTCATCATCATCACCATTTCTGTTTTGAAATTGTGCTGGAAACTTTCAAAAGATTCATCAGCAGTTACTTTTCTTAGGTCCTCCTAGCTTTGATACAACGGTCATTCGACACTGTCACAAACGTTAAGGTTACTTAGTAACCACTTTCACCCTTTTGAACAATGTAGGATCACGGATCTTCTTGAAACCTACCATCTTTATTACTTTTCATGGGATATCTTGATCATCGTCATCATCACCATTTATGGCTTGAAATGGAACTTGAAACTTTTGGATCATTCATCAGCAGTTACTTTTTCTTCTGACCTCTGGGTTATTCTGCAATGTCATTCGACACTGCCACAAACATCAAGGGTCATTGCCTAAACCTAAGCCGTGGATCTGGCCCTAATCCTAACCTTGATCTTCGAAACTATACCCAACCCTGTATTTTTATCCTAACCCTAACCATGGAACTGGATGCGGCTTAATCCTAAACTCTGGCTCTAACCCTAATCTAAATCAATTTGAGCTTTGACGACCTGAAGACGGATGAAGAACCCTTGAATGAAGTCTAGAAGATCTCCGAAACAACACGAATAGTGGATTTTTTCCCTTTAAAATCCTCTCCTTGCTGTGAAATCGCCTGTTTCGCGTGTGTTTCGCGTGTGCTTCGCGGGTGTTTCGAAACCGATGAGTATAAAAGGAACGCTGACTCACAGGATCACAATCAGTTTGAGCTTCGACAGGAGTGGACAGAGGTCCTCTGGAGCATGACTGGGACCCTCTGGAGGAAGACAAAAGACCCCTGGGACAACAATGATGGTGGATTTTAACCCTTTAATGTCTTTTCTTCAATTACGATCGCGTTTTTTCACGTGTGCTTCGAATCTTCGAACATAAAAGGAACGCTGAATCAGAGGATCACAATCAGTTTGTGCTTGGGACCCCCTGGAAGAGGAACCATGAGACCCCTGGATCAACAGTGGCTGGCCTGGCTGGAGCTACCTTGCGGTGTTAACAACCAGTCGGAACCAACCACACAGGTAGGATCAAAGGTTTATTGAAAATTTAATTCTTGTTTGGACTAGTAGAACGGTTGACATGAAAGACCAAATGACCTTGAACAGGACCTAAAGCATGAAAACAGTGCTACTCAGCAAACCTAACATTAATCAAATTACATAGAAGATTTTTAACCCGAAAAATAATTGATTTATTGAGAAAGAAGAAAGCATTATTCAAAATGTATACAGGTTCTTTAACTTGAATAATAATTGATTTATTAAAATCATAATTCTGATTGAAGATTGGACACACACCGGGATTTGATCAACCCCGGCTGGGCCTTCCTCAGGTGAGGGTGTCTAGTGATAAATGGCCGAAACGCCCTGTGACCCTGGGGTCCACTACTGAAGATGTGTCCTTCGATTTACCACAATCATTTTTCTTAAATAAAATAAAATAAGTAATACACTTATGGATTGTGGTACATGAAAGCAAATTGCTTTAACACAGTTGTCTCGCGGCCTCCCGGGGACTGTGAATGTTAATTGATACACATGTATCTTACCTATGTTTATGGTCTCCCTGACCTTTAACCTGGACCGCGACAGACATGACCTTTTGACCCGACCTTGGTGTGAAAGTTGAAGATAGCTCAATTAATGTGATCCATCAATGATGATTGGTGGACATTAAGAAAGCAATACAGCTATTAAATGGTCTTGCAATGTGTGGTCTCAACTGATCTTCGTGGGACACCTGATTCATCATCATCATCATCATCGTCCTCATCCTACTTCATGTTTCAAGTTCTTTGTGTAGGACGTCTATTCTCCCTCAGGACCTCATGCTGGCCTCTCCACTGATCCTTGATTGAGGATTGGTAATTGAGGAACTGAGGCTCTGATCTTTTATTCTCTCTCTCTCTCTCTCTCTCTACTACGGTATGGTGTGGTGTACACAAAGTGGGGGACTCCGGATGACATGCGTCGGCCAGTGCTTTGCCTTTGGCTCTCTATTCAACTGTGATGCCCAGTGGCATCATGGGGAGAGTCATCGAGATAGTTTTTCTAAACCTAACCCGCCAGCGCCATCGGACTAACTGGTTTCCTTAACACGCAAGTGTTTACCACAAAACCTGCCGTTTTTTCCCACCCTCTCTCTCTCTCTCTCTCTCTCTCATATCCCCTCTGAATGCCTGAAAGAAGAGAGGAACAACATTATTATCATCATCATCTTCATCATCGTCGTCCTTGTTCACGGATCTTCCTGAAACCAACCATCTCTATTACTTTTCATGGGATATCTTGATCATCATCATCGTCATCATCATCACCATTTCTGTTTTGAAATTGTGCTGGAAACTTTCAAAAGATTCATCAGCAGTTACTTTTCTTAGGTCCTCCTAGCTTTGATACAACGGTCATTCGACACTGTCACAAACGTTAAGGTTACTTAGTAACCACTTTCACCCTTTTGAACAATGTAGGATCACGGATCTTCTTGAAACCTACCATCTTTATTACTTTTCATGGGATATCTTGATCATCGTCATCATCACCATTTATGGCTTGAAATGGAACTTGAAACTTTTGGATCATTCATCAGCAGTTACTTTTTCTTCTGACCTCTGGGTTATTCTGCAATGTCATTCGACACTGCCACAAACATCAAGGGTCATTGCCTAAACCTAAGCCGTGGATCTGGCCCTAATCCTAACCTTGATCTTCGAAACTATACCCAACCCTGTATTTTTATCCTAACCCTAACCATGGAACTGGATGCGGCTTAATCCTAAACTCTGGCTCTAACCCTAATCTAAATCAATTTGAGCTTTGACGACCTGAAGACGGATGAAGAACCCTTGAATGAAGTCTAGAAGATCTCCGAAACAACACGAATAGTGGATTTTTTCCCTTTAAAATCCTCTCCTTGCTGTGAAATCGCCTGTTTCGCGTGTGTTTCGCGTGTGCTTCGCGGGTGTTTCGAAACCGATGAGTATAAAAGGAACGCTGACTCACAGGATCACAATCAGTTTGAGCTTCGACAGGAGTGGACAGAGGTCCTCTGGAGCATGACTGGGACCCTCTGGAGGAAGACAAAAGACCCCTGGGACAACAATGATGGTGGATTTTAACCCTTTAATGTCTTTTCTTCAATTACGATCGCGTTTTTTCACGTGTGCTTCGAATCTTCGAACATAAAAGGAACGCTGAATCAGAGGATCACAATCAGTTTGTGCTTGGGACCCCCTGGAAGAGGAACCATGAGACCCCTGGATCAACAGTGGCTGGCCTGGCTGGAGCTACCTTGCGGTGTTAACAACCAGTCGGAACCAACCACACAGGTAGGATCAAAGGTTTATTGAAAATTTAATTCTTGTTTGGACTAGTAGAACGGTTGACATGAAAGACCAAATGACCTTGAACAGGACCTAAAGCATGAAAACAGTGCTACTCAGCAAACCTAACATTAATCAAATTACATAGAAGATTTTTAACCCGAAAAATAATTGATTTATTGAGAAAGAAGAAAGCATTATTCAAAATGTATACAGGTTCTTTAACTTGAATAATAATTGATTTATTAAAATCATAATTCTGATTGAAGATTGGACACACACCGGGATTTGATCAACCCCGGCTGGGCCTTCCTCAGGTGAGGGTGTCTAGTGATAAATGGCCGAAACGCCCTGTGACCCTGGGGTCCACTACTGAAGATGTGTCCTTCGATTTACCACAATCATTTTTCTTAAATAAAATAAAATAAGTAATACACTTATGGATTGTGGTACATGAAAGCAAATTGCTTTAACACAGTTGTCTCGCGGCCTCCCGGGGACTGTGAATGTTAATTGATACACATGTATCTTACCTATGTTTATGGTCTCCCTGACCTTTAACCTGGACCGCGACAGACATGACCTTTTGACCCGACCTTGGTGTGAAAGTTGAAGATAGCTCAATTAATGTGATCCATCAATGATGATTGGTGGACATTAAGAAAGCAATACAGCTATTAAATGGTCTTGCAATGTGTGGTCTCAACTGATCTTCGTGGGACACCTGATTCATCATCATCATCATCATCGTCCTCATCCTACTTCATGTTTCAAGTTCTTTGTGTAGGACGTCTATTCTCCCTCAGGACCTCATGCTGGCCTCTCCACTGATCCTTGATTGAGGATTGGTAATTGAGGAACTGAGGCTCTGATCTTTTATTCTCTCTCTCTCTCTCTCTCTCTACTACGGTATGGTGTGGTGTACACAAAGTGGGGGACTCCGGATGACATGCGTCGGCCAGTGCTTTGCCTTTGGCTCTCTATTCAACTGTGATGCCCAGTGGCATCATGGGGAGAGTCATCGAGATAGTTTTTCTAAACCTAACCCGCCAGCGCCATCGGACTAACTGGTTTCCTTAACACGCAAGTGTTTACCACAAAACCTGCCGTTTTTTCCCACCCTCTCTCTCTCTCTCTCTCTCTCTCATATCCCCTCTGAATGCCTGAAAGAAGAGAGGAACAACATTATTATCATCATCATCTTCATCATCGTCGTCCTTGTTCACGGATCTTCCTGAAACCAACCATCTCTATTACTTTTCATGGGATATCTTGATCATCATCATCGTCATCATCATCACCATTTCTGTTTTGAAATTGTGCTGGAAACTTTCAAAAGATTCATCAGCAGTTACTTTTCTTAGGTCCTCCTAGCTTTGATACAACGGTCATTCGACACTGTCACAAACGTTAAGGTTACTTAGTAACCACTTTCACCCTTTTGAACAATGTAGGATCACGGATCTTCTTGAAACCTACCATCTTTATTACTTTTCATGGGATATCTTGATCATCGTCATCATCACCATTTATGGCTTGAAATGGAACTTGAAACTTTTGGATCATTCATCAGCAGTTACTTTTTCTTCTGACCTCTGGGTTATTCTGCAATGTCATTCGACACTGCCACAAACATCAAGGGTCATTGCCTAAACCTAAGCCGTGGATCTGGCCCTAATCCTAACCTTGATCTTCGAAACTATACCCAACCCTGTATTTTTATCCTAACCCTAACCATGGAACTGGATGCGGCTTAATCCTAAACTCTGGCTCTAACCCTAATCTAAATCAATTTGAGCTTTGACGACCTGAAGACGGATGAAGAACCCTTGAATGAAGTCTAGAAGATCTCCGAAACAACACGAATAGTGGATTTTTTCCCTTTAAAATCCTCTCCTTGCTGTGAAATCGCCTGTTTCGCGTGTGTTTCGCGTGTGCTTCGCGCGGTGTTTCGAAACCGATGAGTATAAAAGGAACGCTGACTCACAGGATCACAATCAGTTTGAGCTTCGACAGGAGTGGACAGAGGTCCTCTGGAGCATGACTGGGACCCTCTGGAGGAAGACAAAAGACCCCTGGACAACAATGATGGTGGATTTTAACCCTTTAATGTCTTTTCTTCAATTACGATCGCGTTTTTTCACGTGTGCTTCTATCATTCGAACATAAAAGGAACGCTGAATCAGAGGATCACAATCAGTTTGTGCTTGGGACCCCCTGGAAGAGGAACCATGAGACCCCTGGATCAACAGTGGCTGGCCTGGCTGGAGCTACCTTGCGGTGTTAACAACCAGTCGGAACCAACCACACAGGTAGGATCAAAGGTTTATTGAAAATTTAATTCTTGTTTGGACTAGTAGAACGGTTGACATGAAAGACCAAATGACCTTGAACAGGACCTAAAGCATGAAAACAGTGCTACTCAGCAAACCTAACATTAATCAAATTACATAGAAGATTTTTAACCCGAAAAATAATTGATTTATTGAGAAAGAAGAAAGCATTATTCAAAATGTATACAGGTTCTTTAACTTGAATAATAATTGATTTATTAAAATCATAATTCTGATTGAAGATTGGACACACACCGGGATTTGATCAACCCCGGCTGGGCCTTCCTCAGGTGAGGGTTCTAGTGATAAATGGCCGAAACGCCCTGTGACCCTGGGGTCCACTACTGAAGATGTGTCCTTCGATTTACCACAATCATTTTCTTAAATAAAATAAAATAAGTAATACACTTATGGATTGTGGTACATGAAAGCAAATTGCTTTAACACAGTTGTCTCGCGGCTCGGGGACGGTGGACTGTGAATGTTAATTGATACACATGTATCTTACCTATGTTTATGGTCTCCCTGACCTTTAACCTGGACCGCGACAGACATGACCTTTTGACCCGACCTTGTGTGTGAAAGTTGAAGATAGCTCAATTAATGTGATCCATCAATGATGATTGGTGGACATTAAGAAAGCAATACAGCTATTAAATGGTCTTGCAATGTGTGGTCTCAACTGATCTTCGTGGGACACCTGATTCATCATCATCATCATCATCGTCCTCATCCTACTTCATGTTTCAAGTTCTTTGTGTAGGACGTCTATTCTCCCTCAGGACCTCATGCTGGCCTCTCCACTGATCCTTGATTGAGGATTGGTAATTGAGGAACTGAGGCTCTGATCTTTTATTCTCTCTCTCTCTCTCTCTCTCTACTACGGTATGGTGTGGTGTACACAAAGTGGGGGACTCCGGATGACATGCGTCGGCCAGTGCTTTGCCTTTGGCTCTCTATTCAACTGTGATGCCCAGTGGCATCATGGGGAGAGTCATCGAGATAGTTTTTCTAAACCTAACCCGCCAGCGCCATCGGACTAACTGGTTTCCTTAACACGCAAGTGTTTACCACAAAACCTGCCGTTTTTTCCCACCCTCTCTCTCTCTCTCTCTCTCTCTCATATCCCCTCTGAATGCCTGAAAGAAGAGAGGAACAACATTATTATCATCATCATCTTCATCATCGTCGTCCTTGTTCACGGATCTTCCTGAAACCAACCATCTCTATTACTTTTCATGGGATATCTTGATCATCATCATCGTCATCATCATCACCATTTCTGTTTTGAAATTGTGCTGGAAACTTTCAAAAGATTCATCAGCAGTTACTTTTCTTAGGTCCTCCTAGCTTTGATACAACGGTCATTCGACACTGTCACAAACGTTAAGGTTACTTAGTAACCACTTTCACCCTTTTGAACAATGTAGGATCACGGATCTTCTTGAAACCTACCATCTTTATTACTTTTCATGGGATATCTTGATCATCGTCATCATCACCATTTATGGCTTGAAATGGAACTTGAAACTTTTGGATCATTCATCAGCAGTTACTTTTTCTTCTGACCTCTGGGTTATTCTGCAATGTCATTCGACACTGCCACAAACATCAAGGGTCATTGCCTAAACCTAAGCCGTGGATCTGGCCCTAATCCTAACCTTGATCTTCGAAACTATACCCAACCCTGTATTTTTATCCTAACCCTAACCATGGAACTGGATGCGGCTTAATCCTAAACTCTGGCTCTAACCCTAATCTAAATCAATTTGAGCTTTGACGACCTGAAGACGGATGAAGAACCCTTGAATGAAGTCTAGAAGATCTCCGAAACAACACGAATAGTGGATTTTTTCCCTTTAAAATCCTCTCCTTGCTGTGAAATCGCCTGTTTCGCGTGTGTTTCGCGTGTGCTTCGCGGGTGTTTCGAAACCGATGAGTATAAAAGGAACGCTGAACTCACAGGATCACAATCAGTTTGAGCTTCGACAGGAGTGGACAGAGGTCCTCTGGAGCATGACTGGGACCCTCTGGAGGAAGACAAAAGACCCCTGGGACAACAATGATGGTGGATTTTAACCCTTTAATGTCTTTTCTTCAATTACGATCGCGTTTTTTCACGTGTGCTTCGAATCTTCGCTTCGAACATAAAAGGAACGCTGAATCAGAGGATCACAATCAGTTTGTGCTTGGGACCCCCTGGAAGAGGAACCATGAGACCCCTGGATCAACA
>BDMU01000263.1:0-42253 GCA_002217815.1 Seriola quinqueradiata | reverse complement strand
TTTCCTGTCTATTTGAGTAGCATTCATGAAGAATATGATGGATTTCATGTTTACATGTCATAAAGTTATCAGTTACACCTGAGAATGCAATACTGTTCAATACGCTATTTTAACGTTTCCCAGCGCTAGATCGGCTCTTTCCCCGTTAAAGCTGGCTGGTGTCCTGTCCAAAATTCTCACATTAGCAATTAGTGGGATTTCTACATCAGGATAAGTTTTCCTGTCTATTTGAGTAGCATTCATGAAGAATATGATGGATTTCATGTTACATGTCATAAAGTTATCAGTTACACCTGAGAATGCAATTCTGTTCAATAGCACTGTTTAATGGCTTCCAGACCTTGGATCGGCTCTTTTCCCCGTTAAAGCTATCTGTGTGTCACCAAAATCTCAGCATTCACATTAAGTGTGATTTCTATACACTAAGGATTAGTTTTCCTGTCTATTTGAGTAGCATTCATGAAGAATATGATGGATTTCGGTTTACATGTCATAAAGTTATCATTACACCTGAGATGCAATACTGTTCAATAGCTGTTTTAACGTTCCAGCGCCAGATCGGCTCTTTCCCCGTTAAAGCTATCTTGTGTGTCCAAATCTCAGCATTCACTTTAGTGGGATTCTACACAGAACACTTCAGGATAAGTTTCTTCCTGTCATTTGAGTGCATTCATGAAGAATATGATGGATTTCATGTTACATGTCATAAAGTTATCAGTTACACCTGAGAATGCAATACTGTTCAATATCGCGATTTTAACGTTTCCAGCGCCTAGATCGGCTTTTCCCTCGTTAAAGCTGTCTGTGTGTCTCCAAAATCTCAGCATTCACATTTAGTGGATTTCTACACAGAACACTTCAGGATAAGTTTTCCTGTCTATTAGTAGCATTCATGAAGAATATGATGGATTTCATTTTACATGTCATAAAGTTATCAGTTACACCTGAGAATGCAATTACTGTTCAATATCGCTGTTTTAAGCTTTCCAGCCTAGATCGCTCTTTCCCTCGTTAAAGCTGTCTGTGTGTCACCAAAATCTCAGCATTCACATTTAGTGGGATTTCTATAGAGCACACTTAAGATTAGTTTTCTGTCTATTTGAGTAGCATTCATGAAAATATGATGATTTCATGTTTACATGTCATAAAGTTATTCAGTTACACCTGAGAATGCAATTACTGTCAATATCGCTGTTTAAACGTTTCCAGCCCATAGATCGGCTCTTTCCCTCTTAAAGCTGTCTGTGTGTCCAAAATCTCAGCATCACATTAGTGGGATTTCTACATCAGGATAAGTTTTCCTGTCCTATTTGAGTAGCATTCATGAAGAATATGATGGATTTCATGTTTACATTCATAAAGTTATCAGTTACACCTGAGAATGCAATACTGTTCAATATCGCTGCTGTTTTAACGTTTCCAGCGCCTAGATCGAGCTCTTCCCTCGTTAAGCTGTCTGTTGTCCAAATCTCAGCATTCACATTTAGTGGGATTTCTACACAGAAACTCAGGATAAGTTTTCCTGTCTATTTGAGTAGCATTCATGAAGAATAATGGATTTCATGTTTACATGTCATAAAGTTATCAGTTACACCTGAGAATGCAATACTGTCAATATCGCTGTTTTTAACGTTTCCAGCGCCTAGATCGCTCTTTCCCTCGTTAAAGCTTCGTGTGTGTCCAAATCTCAGCATTCACATTTAGGGGATTTCTACATCAGGATAAGTTTTCCTGTCTATTTGAGTAGCATTCATGAAGAATATGATGGATTTCATGTTTACATGTCATAAAGTTATCAGTTACACCTGAGGATGCAATTCTGTTCAATAGCACTGTTTAATGGCTTCCAGACCTTGGATCGGCTCTTTTCCCCGTTAAAGCTATCTGTGTGTCCAAAATCTCAGCATTCACATTAGGTGATTTCTATAGAGACACTTCAGGATAGTTTCCTGTCTATTTGAGTAGCATTCATGAAGAATATGATGGATTTCATGTTACATGTCATAAAGTTATCAGTTACACCTGAGAATGCAATACTGTTCAATATCGCTGTTTAAGGTTTCCAGCCTAGATCGGCTCTTTCCCGTTAAAGCTGTCTGTGTGTCCAAAATCTCAGCATTCACATTTAGTGGATTTTACAACATCAGGATAAGTTTTCCTGTCTATTTGAGTAGCATTCATGAAGAATATGATGGATTCATGTTTACATGTCATAAAGTTATCAGTTACACCTGAGAATGCAATACTGTTCAATATCGCTGTTTTAACGTTTCCAGCGCCTAGATCGGCTCTTTCCCTCGTTAAAGCTGTCTGTGTGTGTCCAAAATCTCAGCATTCACATTAGTGGATTTCTACATCAGGATAAGTTCCTTCTATTTGAGTAGCATTCATGAAGAATATGATGGATTTCATGTTTACATGTCATAAAGTTATTCAGTTACACCTGAGAATGCAATACTGTTCAATATCGCTATTTTAACGTTTTCCAGCGCCTAGATCGGCTCTTTCCTCGTTAAAGCTGTCTGTGTGTGTCCAAAAATCTCAGCATTCACATTTAGTGGGATTTCTACATCAGGATAAGTTTCCTGTCTATTTGAGTAGCATTCATGAAGAATATGATGGATTTCATGTTTACATGTCATAAAGTTATCAGTTACACCTGAGAATGCAATACTGTTTCAATATCGCTGTTTTAACGTTTCCAGCGCCTAGATCGGCTCTTTCCCTCGTTAAAGCTGTCTGTGTGTCCAAAATCTCAGCATTCACATTTAGTGGGATTTCTACCAAAACTCAGGATAAGTTTTCCTGTCTATTTGAGTAGCATTCATGAAGAATATGATGGATTTCATGTTTACATGTCATAAAGTTATCAGTTACACCTGAGAATGCAATACTGTTCAATATCGCTGTTTTAAGGTTTCCAGCGCCTAGATCGGCTCTTTCCCTCGTTAAAGCTGTCTGTGTGTGTCCAAAATCTCAGCATTAGCATTTAGTGGGATTTCTACATCAGGATAAGTTTTCCTGTCTATTTGAGTAGCATTCATGAAGAATATGATGGATTTCATGTTTACATGTCATAAAGTTATCAGTTACACCTGAGAATGCAATTACTGTTCAATATCGCTGTTTTAAACGTTTCCAGCCTAGATCGGCTCTTTCCCCGTTAAAGCTATCTGTTGTGTCCAAAATCTCAGCATTCACATTTAGTGGGATTTCTATACACTTAAGGATAAGTTTCCTGTCTATTTGAGTAGCATTCATGAAGAATATGATGGATTTCATTTTACATGTCATAAAGTTATCAGTTACACCT
The DNA here is from genome assembly GCA_002217815.1 of Seriola quinqueradiata. NCBI lineage: Eukaryota > Metazoa > Chordata > Actinopteri > Carangiformes > Carangidae > Seriola > Seriola quinqueradiata. The sequence continues at coordinate 38,940 of BDMU01000263.1, read as the reverse complement.
GAGATGCAATACTGTTCAATATCGCTGTTTTAACGTTTCCAGCCTAGATCGGTCTTTTCCCCGTTAAAGCTGTCTGTGTGTCCAAATCTCAGCATTCACATTTAGTGGATTTTCACATCAGGATAAGTTTTCCTGTCTGAGTAGCATTCATGAAGAATATGATGGATTTCATGTTTACATGTCATAAAGTTATCAGTTACACCTGAGAATGCAATACTGTTCAATATCGCTGTTTTAACGTTTCCAGCGCCTAGATCGGCTCTTTCCCTCGTTAAAGCTGTCTGTGTGTGTCCAAAATCTCAGCATTAGCATTTAGTGGGATTTCTACATCAGGATAAGTTTTCCTCTCTATTTGAGTAGCATTCATGAAGAATATGATGGATTTCATGTTTACATGTCATAAAGTTATCAGTTACACCTGAGAATGCAATACTGTTCAATATCGCTGTTTTAAACGTTCCAGCGCCTAGATCGGCTCTTTCCCTCGTTAAAGCTGTCTGTGTGTCCACCAAATCTCAGCATTCACATTTAAGTGGATTTCTATAGAGCACACTTAAGGATTAGTTTTCCTTCTATTTGAGAGTAGCATTCATGAAGAATATGATGGATTTCATGTTTACATGTCATAAAGTTATCAGTTACACCTGAGGATGCAATTCTGTTCAATAGCACTGTTTAATGGCTTCCAGACCTTGGATCGGCTCTTTTCCCCGTTAAAGCTATCTGTGTGTCACCAAAATCTCAGCATTCACATTAAGTGTGATTTCTATAGAGCACACTTAAGGATTAGTTTTCCTGTCTATTTGAGTAGCATTCATGAAGAATATGATGGATTTCATGTTTACATGTCATAAAGTTATCAGTTACACCTGAGGATGCAATTCTGTTCAATAGCACTGTTTAATGCTTTCCAGACCTTGGATCTTTTCCCGTTAAAGCATCTGTGTGTCACCAAAATCTCAGCATTCACATAGTGTGATTTCTATAGAGCACACTTAAGGATTAGTTTTCCTGTCTATTTGAGTAGCATTCATGAAGAATATGATGGATTTCATGTTTACATGTCATAAAGTTATCAGTTACACCTGAGAATGCAATACTGTTCAATATCGCTATTTTAACGTTTCCAGCGCCTAGATCGGCTCTTTTCCCCGTTAAAGCTATCTGTGTGTGTCCATAATCTCAGCATTAGCATTTAGTGGGATTTCTACATCAGGATAAGTTTTCCTGTCTATTTGAGTAGCATTCATGAAGAATATGATGGATTTCATGTTTACATGTCATAAAGTTATCAGTTACACCTGAGAATGCAATACTGTTCAATATCGCTGTTTTAATTTCCAGCGCCAGATCGGCTCTTTCCTCCGTTAAAGCTGTCTGTGTGTGTCCAAAATCTCAGCATTCACATTTAGTGGGATTTCTACAGAACACTTCAGGATAGTTTTCCTGTCTATTTGAGTAGCATTCATGAAGAATATGATGGATTTCATGTTTACATGTCATAAAGTTATCAGTTACACCTGAGATGCAATTCTGTTCAATATCGCTGTTTTAACTTTCCAGCCTAGATCGGCTCTTTCCCCGTTAAAGCTGTCTGTGTTGTCCAAAATCTCAGCATTCACATTTAGTGGGATTTCTATAGAGACACTTCAGGATTAAGTTTTCCTGTCTATTTGAGTAGCATTCATGAAGAATATGATGGATTTCATGTTTACATGTCATAAAGTTATCAGTTACACCTGAGAATGCAATACTGTTCAATATCGCTTTTTTAACGTTTCCAGCGCCTAGATCGGCTCTTTCCCCGTTAAAGCTGTCTGTGTGTGTCCAAAATCTCAGCATTCACATTTAGTGGGATTTCTACACTTCAGGATAAGTTTTCCTGTCTATTTGAGTAGCATTCATGAAGAATATGATGGATTTCATGTTTACATGTCATAAAGTTATCAGTTACACCTGAGAATGCAATACTGTTCAATATCGCTGTTTTAACTTTCCAGCAGATCGGCTCTTTCCCTCCTTAAAGCTGTCTGTGTGTGTCCAAAATCTCAGCATTCACATTTAGTGGGATTTCTACACTTCAGGATAAGTTTTCCTGTCTATTTGAGTAGCATTCATGAAGAATATGATGGATTTCATGTTTACATGTCATAAAGTTATCAGTTACACCTGAGAATGCAATACTGTTCAATATCGCTGTTTTAACTTTCCAGCGCCTAGATCGGCTCTTTCCCTTTAAAGCTGTCTGTGTGTGTCCAAAATCTCAGCATTCACATTTAGTGGGATTTCTACACAGAACACTTCAGGATAAGTTTTCCTGTCTATTTGAGTAGCATTCATGAAGAATATGATGGATTTCATGTTTACATGTCATAAAGTTATCAGTTACACCTGAGAATGCAATACTGTTCAATATCGCTGTTTTAACCTTTCCAGCGCCTAGATCGGCTCTTTCCCTCCTTAAAGCTGTCTGTGTGTCTCCAAAATCTCAGCATTCACATTTAGTGGGATTTCTACACAGAACACTTCAGGATAAGTTTCCTGTCTATTTGAGTAGCATTCATGAAGAATATGATGGATTTCATGTTTACATGTCATAAAGTTATCAGTTACACCTGAGAATGCAATACTGTTCAATATCGCTGTTTTAACCTTTCCAGCGCCTAGATCGGCTCTTTCCCTCCTTAAAGCTGTCTGTGTGTGTCCAAAATCTCAGCATTCACATTTAGTGGGATTTCTACACAGAACACTTCAGGATAAGTTTTCCTGTCTATTTGAGTAGCATTCATGAAGAATATGATGGATTTCATGTTTACATGTCATAAAGTTATCAGTTACACCTGAGAATGCAATACTGTTCAATATCGCTGTTTTAACGTTTTAGATCGGCTCTTTCCCTCCTTAAAGCTGTCTGTGTGTGTCCAAAATCTCAGCATTCACATTTAGTGGGATTTCTACACAGAACACTTCAGGATAAGTTTTCCTGTCTATTTGAGTAGCATTCATGAAGAATATGATGGATTTCATGTTTACATGTCATAAAGTTATCAGTTACACCTGAGAATGCAATACTGTTCAATATCGCTGTTTTAACCTTTCCAGCGCCTAGATCGGCTCTTTCCCTCCTTAAAGCTGTCTGTGTGTGTCCAAAATCTCAGCATTCACATTTAGTGGGATTTCACTTCAGGATAAGTTTTCCTGTCTATTTGAGTAGCATTCATGAAGAATATGATGGATTTCATGTTTACATGTCATAAAGTTATCAGTTACACCTGAGAATGCAATACTGTTCAATATCGCTGTTTTAACCTTTCCAGCGCCTAGATCGGCTCTTTCCCTCCTTAAAGCTGTCTGTGTGTGTCCAAAATCTCAGCATTCACATTTAGTGGGATTTCTACACAGAACACTTCAGGATAAGTTTTCCTGTCTATTTGAGTAGCATTCATGAAGAATATGATGGATTTCATGTTTACATGTCATAAAGTTATCAGTTACACCTGAGAATGCAATACTGTTCAATATCGCTGTTTTAAACTTTCCAGCGCCTAGATCGGCTCTTTCCCTCCTTAAAGCTGTCTGTGTGTGTCCAAAATCTCAGCATTCACATTTAGTGGGATTTCACTTCAGGATAAGTTTTCCTGTCTATTTGAGTAGCATTCATGAAGAATATGATGGATTTCATGTTTACATGTCATAAAGTTATCAGTTACACCTGAGAATGCAATACTGTTCAATATCGCTGTTTTAACCTTTCCAGCCTAGATCGGCTCTTTCCCTCCTTAAAGCTGTCTGTGTGTGTCCAAAATCTCAGCATTCACATTTAGTGGGATTTTCACTTCAGGATAAGTTTTCCTGTCTATTTGAGTAGCATTCATGAAGAATATGATGGATTTCATGTTTACATGTCATAAAGTTATCAGTTACACCTGAGAATGCAATACTGTTCAATATCGCTGTTTTAACCTTTCCAGCGCCTAGATCGGCTCTTTCCCTCCTTAAAGCTGTCTGTGTGTGTCCAAAATCTCAGCATTCACATTTAGTGGGATTTCTACACAGAACACTTCAGGATAAGTTTTCCTGTCTATTTGAGTAGCATTCATGAAGAATATGATGGATTTCATGTTTACATGTCATAAAGTTATCAGTTACACCTGAGAATGCAATACTGTTCAATATCGCTGTTTTAACTTTCCAGCGCCTAGATCGGCTCTTTCCCTCCTTAAAGCTGTCTGTGTGTGTCCAAAATCTCAGCATTCACATTTAGTGGGATTTCACTTCAGGATAAGTTTTCCTGTCTATTTGAGTAGCATTCATGAAGAATATGATGGATTTCATGTTTACATGTCATAAAGTTATCAGTTACACCTGAGAATGCAATACTGTTCAATATCGCTGTTTTAACCTTTCCAGCGCCTAGATCGGCTCTTTCCCTCCTTAAAGCTGTCTGTGTGTGTCCAAAATCTCAGCATTCACATTTAGTGGGATTTCACTTCAGGATAAGTTTTCCTGTCTATTTGAGTAGCATTCATGAAGAATATGATGGATTTCATGTTTACATGTCATAAAGTTATCAGTTACACCTGAGAATGCAATACTGTTCAATATCGCTGTTTTAAACTTTCCAGCGCCTAGATCGGCTCTTTCCCTCCTTAAAGCTGTCTGTGTGTGTCCAAAATCTCAGCATTCACATTTAGTGGGATTTCACTTCAGGATAAGTTTTCCTGTCTATTTGAGTAGCATTCATGAAGAATATGATGGATTTCATGTTTACATGTCATAAAGTTATCAGTTACACCTGAGAATGCAATACTGTTCAATATCGCTGTTTTAACGTTTTAGATCGGCTCTTTCCCTCCTTAAAGCTGTCTGTGTGTGTCCAAAATCTCAGCATTCACATTTAGTGGGATTTCACTTCAGGATAAGTTTTCCTGTCTATTTGAGTAGCATTCATGAAGAATATGATGGATTTCATGTTTACATGTCATAAAGTTATCAGTTACACCTGAGAATGCAATACTGTTCAATATCGCTGTTTTAAACTTTCCAGATCGGCTCTTTCCCTCCTTAAAGCTGTCTGTGTGTGTCCAAAATCTCAGCATTCACATTTAGTGGGATTTCACACACTTCAGGATAAGTTTTCCTGTCTATTTGAGTAGCATTCATGAAGAATATGATGGATTTCATGTTTACATGTCATAAAGTTATCAGTTACACCTGAGAATGCAATACTGTTCAATATCGCTGTTTTAACCTTTCCAGCGCCTAGATCGGCTCTTTCCCTCCTTAAAGCTGTCTGTGTGTGTCCAAAATCTCAGCATTCACATTTAGTGGGATTTCTCACTTCAGGATAAGTTTTCCTGTCTATTTGAGTAGCATTCATGAAGAATATGATGGATTTCATGTTTACATGTCATAAAGTTATCAGTTACACCTGAGAATGCAATACTGTTCAATATCGCTGTTTTAACTTTCCAGCGCCTAGATCGGCTCTTTCCCTCCTTAAAGCTGTCTGTGTGTGTCCAAAATCTCAGCATTCACATTTAGTGGGATTTTCACTTCAGGATAAGTTTTCCTGTCTATTTGAGTAGCATTCATGAAGAATATGATGGATTTCATGTTTACATGTCATAAAGTTATCAGTTACACCTGAGAATGCAATACTGTTCAATATCGCTGTTTTAACTTTCCAGCGCCTAGATCGGCTCTTTCCCTCCTTAAAGCTGTCTGTGTGTGTCCAAAATCTCAGCATTCACATTTAGTGGGATTTCACTTCAGGATAAGTTTTCCTGTCTATTTGAGTAGCATTCATGAAGAATATGATGGATTTCATGTTTACATGTCATAAAGTTATCAGTTACACCTGAGAATGCAATACTGTTCAATATCGCTGTTTTAACTTTCCAGCGCCTAGATCGGCTCTTTCCCTCCTTAAAGCTGTCTGTGTGTGTCCAAAATCTCAGCATTCACATTTAGTGGGATTTCACTTCAGGATAAGTTTTCCTGTCTATTTGAGTAGCATTCATGAAGAATATGATGGATTTCATGTTTACATGTCATAAAGTTATCAGTTACACCTGAGAATGCAATACTGTTCAATATCGCTGTTTTAACTTTCCAGCGCCTAGATCGGCTCTTTCCCTCCTTAAAGCTGTCTGTGTGTGTCCAAAATCTCAGCATTCACATTTAGTGGGATTTCACTTCAGGATAAGTTTTCCTGTCTATTTGAGTAGCATTCATGAAGAATATGATGGATTTCATGTTTACATGTCATAAAGTTATCAGTTACACCTGAGAATGCAATACTGTTCAATATCGCTGTTTTAACGTTTCCAGCGCCTAGATCGGCTCTTTCCCTCCTTAAAGCTGTCTGTGTGTGTCCAAAATCTCAGCATTCACATTTAGTGGGATTTCACTTCAGGATAAGTTTTCCTGTCTATTTGAGTAGCATTCATGAAGAATATGATGGATTTCATGTTTACATGTCATAAAGTTATCAGTTACACCTGAGAATGCAATACTGTTCAATATCGCTGTTTTAACGTTTTAGATCGGCTCTTTCCCTCCTTAAAGCTGTCTGTGTGTGTCCAAAATCTCAGCATTCACATTTAGTGGGATTTCACTTCAGGATAAGTTTTCCTGTCTATTTGAGTAGCATTCATGAAGAATATGATGGATTTCATGTTTACATGTCATAAAGTTATCAGTTACACCTGAGAATGCAATACTGTTCAATATCGCTGTTTTAACCTTTCCAGCGCCTAGATCGGCTCTTTCCCTCCTTAAAGCTGTCTGTGTGTGTCCAAAATCTCAGCATTCACATTTAGTGGGATTTCACTTCAGGATAAGTTTTCCTGTCTATTTGAGTAGCATTCATGAAGAATATGATGGATTTCATGTTTACATGTCATAAAGTTATCAGTTACACCTGAGAATGCAATACTGTTCAATATCGCTGTTTTAACGTTTCCAGCGCCTAGATCGGCTCTTTCCCTCCTTAAAGCTGTCTGTGTGTGTCCAAAATCTCAGCATTCACATTTAGTGGGATTTCACTTCAGGATAAGTTTTCCTGTCTATTTGAGTAGCATTCATGAAGAATATGATGGATTTCATGTTTACATGTCATAAAGTTATCAGTTACACCTGAGAATGCAATACTGTTCAATATCGCTGTTTTAACGTTTTAGATCGGCTCTTTCCCTCCTTAAAGCTGTCTGTGTGTGTCCAAAATCTCAGCATTCACATTTAGTGGGATTTCACTTCAGGATAAGTTTTCCTGTCTATTTGAGTAGCATTCATGAAGAATATGATGGATTTCATGTTTACATGTCATAAAGTTATCAGTTACACCTGAGAATGCAATACTGTTCAATATCGCTGTTTTAACTTTAGATCGGCTCTTTCCCTCCTTAAAGCTGTCTGTGTGTGTCCAAAATCTCAGCATTCACATTTAGTGGGATTTCACTTCAGGATAAGTTTTCCTGTCTATTTGAGTAGCATTCATGAAGAATATGATGGATTTCATGTTTACATGTCATAAAGTTATCAGTTACACCTGAGAATGCAATACTGTTCAATATCGCTGTTTTAACGTTTTAGATCGGCTCTTTCCCTCCTTAAAGCTGTCTGTGTGTGTCCAAAATCTCAGCATTCACATTTAGTGGGATTTCTCACTTCAGGATAAGTTTTCCTGTCTATTTGAGTAGCATTCATGAAGAATATGATGGATTTCATGTTTACATGTCATAAAGTTATCAGTTACACCTGAGAATGCAATACTGTTCAATATCGCTGTTTTAACGTTTCCAGCGCCTAGATCGGCTCTTTCCCTCCTTAAAGCTGTCTGTGTGTGTCCAAAATCTCAGCATTCACATTTAGTGGGATTTCACTTCAGGATAAGTTTTCCTGTCTATTTGAGTAGCATTCATGAAGAATATGATGGATTTCATGTTTACATGTCATAAAGTTATCAGTTACACCTGAGAATGCAATACTGTTCAATATCGCTGTTTTAACGTTTTAGATCGGCTCTTTCCCTCCTTAAAGCTGTCTGTGTGTGTCCAAAATCTCAGCATTCACATTTAGTGGGATTTCACTTCAGGATAAGTTTTCCTGTCTATTTGAGTAGCATTCATGAAGAATATGATGGATTTCATGTTTACATGTCATAAAGTTATCAGTTACACCTGAGAATGCAATACTGTTCAATATCGCTGTTTTAACCTTTCCAGCGCCTAGATCGGCTCTTTCCCTCCTTAAAGCTGTCTGTGTGTGTCCAAAATCTCAGCATTCACATTTAGTGGGATTTCACTTCAGGATAAGTTTTCCTGTCTATTTGAGTAGCATTCATGAAGAATATGATGGATTTCATGTTTACATGTCATAAAGTTATCAGTTACACCTGAGAATGCAATACTGTTCAATATCGCTGTTTTAACGTTTCCAGCGCCTAGATCGGCTCTTTCCCTCCTTAAAGCTGTCTGTGTGTGTCCAAAATCTCAGCATTCACATTTAGTGGGATTTCACTTCAGGATAAGTTTTCCTGTCTATTTGAGTAGCATTCATGAAGAATATGATGGATTTCATGTTTACATGTCATAAAGTTATCAGTTACACCTGAGAATGCAATACTGTTCAATATCGCTGTTTTAACTTTCCAGCGCCTAGATCGGCTCTTTCCCTCCTTAAAGCTGTCTGTGTGTGTCCAAAATCTCAGCATTCACATTTAGTGGGATTTTCACTTCAGGATAAGTTTTCCTGTCTATTTGAGTAGCATTCATGAAGAATATGATGGATTTCATGTTTACATGTCATAAAGTTATCAGTTACACCTGAGAATGCAATACTGTTCAATATCGCTGTTTTAACTTTTAGATCGGCTCTTTCCCTCCTTAAAGCTGTCTGTGTGTGTCCAAAATCTCAGCATTCACATTTAGTGGGATTTCACTTCAGGATAAGTTTTCCTGTCTATTTGAGTAGCATTCATGAAGAATATGATGGATTTCATGTTTACATGTCATAAAGTTATCAGTTACACCTGAGAATGCAATACTGTTCAATATCGCTGTTTTAACTTTTAGATCGGCTCTTTCCCTCCTTAAAGCTGTCTGTGTGTGTCCAAAATCTCAGCATTCACATTTAGTGGGATTTCACTTCAGGATAAGTTTTCCTGTCTATTTGAGTAGCATTCATGAAGAATATGATGGATTTCATGTTTACATGTCATAAAGTTATCAGTTACACCTGAGAATGCAATACTGTTCAATATCGCTGTTTTAACTTTCCAGCGCCTAGATCGGCTCTTTCCCTCCTTAAAGCTGTCTGTGTGTGTCCAAAATCTCAGCATTCACATTTAGTGGGATTTCACTTCAGGATAAGTTTTCCTGTCTATTTGAGTAGCATTCATGAAGAATATGATGGATTTCATGTTTACATGTCATAAAGTTATCAGTTACACCTGAGAATGCAATACTGTTCAATATCGCTGTTTTAACTTTCCAGCGCCTAGATCGGCTCTTTCCCTCCTTAAAGCTGTCTGTGTGTGTCCAAAATCTCAGCATTCACATTTAGTGGGATTTCACTTCAGGATAAGTTTTCCTGTCTATTTGAGTAGCATTCATGAAGAATATGATGGATTTCATGTTTACATGTCATAAAGTTATCAGTTACACCTGAGAATGCAATACTGTTCAATATCGCTGTTTTAACTTTCCAGCGCCTAGATCGGCTCTTTCCCTCCTTAAAGCTGTCTGTGTGTGTCCAAAATCTCAGCATTCACATTTAGTGGGATTTCACTTCAGGATAAGTTTTCCTGTCTATTTGAGTAGCATTCATGAAGAATATGATGGATTTCATGTTTACATGTCATAAAGTTATCAGTTACACCTGAGAATGCAATACTGTTCAATATCGCTGTTTTAACCTTTCCAGCGCCTAGATCGGCTCTTTCCCTCCTTAAAGCTGTCTGTGTGTGTCCAAAATCTCAGCATTCACATTTAGTGGGATTTCACTTCAGGATAAGTTTTCCTGTCTATTTGAGTAGCATTCATGAAGAATATGATGGATTTCATGTTTACATGTCATAAAGTTATCAGTTACACCTGAGAATGCAATACTGTTCAATATCGCTGTTTTAACTTTCCAGCGCCTAGATCGGCTCTTTCCCTCCTTAAAGCTGTCTGTGTGTGTCCAAAATCTCAGCATTCACATTTAGTGGGATTTCACTTCAGGATAAGTTTTCCTGTCTATTTGAGTAGCATTCATGAAGAATATGATGGATTTCATGTTTACATGTCATAAAGTTATCAGTTACACCTGAGAATGCAATACTGTTCAATATCGCTGTTTTAACCTTTCCAGCGCCTAGATCGGCTCTTTCCCTCCTTAAAGCTGTCTGTGTGTGTCCAAAATCTCAGCATTCACATTTAGTGGGATTTCACTTCAGGATAAGTTTTCCTGTCTATTTGAGTAGCATTCATGAAGAATATGATGGATTTCATGTTTACATGTCATAAAGTTATCAGTTACACCTGAGAATGCAATACTGTTCAATATCGCTGTTTTAACTTTCCAGCGCTAGATCGGCTCTTTCCCTCCTTAAAGCTGTCTGTGTGTGTCCAAAATCTCAGCATTCACATTTAGTGGGATTTCACTTCAGGATAAGTTTTCCTGTCTATTTGAGTAGCATTCATGAAGAATATGATGGATTTCATGTTTACATGTCATAAAGTTATCAGTTACACCTGAGAATGCAATACTGTTCAATATCGCTGTTTTAACGTTTCCAGCGCCTAGATCGGCTCTTTCCCTCCTTAAAGCTGTCTGTGTGTGTCCAAAATCTCAGCATTCACATTTAGTGGGATTTCTACACAGAACACTTCAGGATAAGTTTTCCTGTCTATTTGAGTAGCATTCATGAAGAATATGATGGATTTCATGTTTACATGTCATAAAGTTATCAGTTACACCTGAGAATGCAATACTGTTCAATATCGCTGTTTTAAACTTTCCAGCGCCTAGATCGGCTCTTTCCCTCCTTAAAGCTGTCTGTGTGTGTCCAAAATCTCAGCATTCACATTTAGTGGGATTTCACTTCAGGATAAGTTTTCCTGTCTATTTGAGTAGCATTCATGAAGAATATGATGGATTTCATGTTTACATGTCATAAAGTTATCAGTTACACCTGAGAATGCAATACTGTTCAATATCGCTGTTTTAACGTTTTAGATCGGCTCTTTCCCTCCTTAAAGCTGTCTGTGTGTGTCCAAAATCTCAGCATTCACATTTAGTGGGATTTCACTTCAGGATAAGTTTTCCTGTCTATTTGAGTAGCATTCATGAAGAATATGATGGATTTCATGTTTACATGTCATAAAGTTATCAGTTACACCTGAGAATGCAATACTGTTCAATATCGCTGTTTTAACTTTTAGATCGGCTCTTTCCCTCCTTAAAGCTGTCTGTGTGTGTCCAAAATCTCAGCATTCACATTTAGTGGGATTTCACTTCAGGATAAGTTTTCCTGTCTATTTGAGTAGCATTCATGAAGAATATGATGGATTTCATGTTTACATGTCATAAAGTTATCAGTTACACCTGAGAATGCAATACTGTTCAATATCGCTGTTTTAACGTTTTAGATCGGCTCTTTCCCTCCTTAAAGCTGTCTGTGTGTGTCCAAAATCTCAGCATTCACATTTAGTGGGATTTCACTTCAGGATAAGTTTTCCTGTCTATTTGAGTAGCATTCATGAAGAATATGATGGATTTCATGTTTACATGTCATAAAGTTATCAGTTACACCTGAGAATGCAATACTGTTCAATATCGCTGTTTTAAACTTTCCAGCGCCTAGATCGGCTCTTTCCCTCCTTAAAGCTGTCTGTGTGTGTCCAAAATCTCAGCATTCACATTTAGTGGGATTTCACTTCAGGATAAGTTTTCCTGTCTATTTGAGTAGCATTCATGAAGAATATGATGGATTTCATGTTTACATGTCATAAAGTTATCAGTTACACCTGAGAATGCAATACTGTTCAATATCGCTGTTTTAACGTTTTAGATCGGCTCTTTCCCTCCTTAAAGCTGTCTGTGTGTGTCCAAAATCTCAGCATTCACATTTAGTGGGATTTCACTTCAGGATAAGTTTTCCTGTCTATTTGAGTAGCATTCATGAAGAATATGATGGATTTCATGTTTACATGTCATAAAGTTATCAGTTACACCTGAGAATGCAATACTGTTCAATATCGCTGTTTTAACGTTTTAGATCGGCTCTTTCCCTCCTTAAAGCTGTCTGTGTGTGTCCAAAATCTCAGCATTCACATTTAGTGGGATTTCACTTCAGGATAAGTTTTCCTGTCTATTTGAGTAGCATTCATGAAGAATATGATGGATTTCATGTTTACATGTCATAAAGTTATCAGTTACACCTGAGAATGCAATACTGTTCAATATCGCTGTTTTAACGTTTCCAGCGCCTAGATCGGCTCTTTCCCTCCTTAAAGCTGTCTGTGTGTGTCCAAAATCTCAGCATTCACATTTAGTGGGATTTCACTTCAGGATAAGTTTTCCTGTCTATTTGAGTAGCATTCATGAAGAATATGATGGATTTCATGTTTACATGTCATAAAGTTATCAGTTACACCTGAGAATGCAATACTGTTCAATATCGCTGTTTTAATCAGCATTGCTTCTTTCCTGTCTATTTGAGTAGCATTCATGAAGAATATGATGGATTTCATGTTTACATGTCATAAAGTTATCAGTTACACCTGAGAATGCAATACTGTTCAATATCGCTGTTTTAACGTTTTAGATCGGCTCTTTCCCTCCTTAAAGCTGTCTGTGTGTGTCCAAAATCTCAGCATTCACATTTAGTGGGATTTCACTTCAGGATAAGTTTTCCTGTCTATTTGAGTAGCATTCATGAAGAATATGATGGATTTCATGTTTACATGTCATAAAGTTATCAGTTACACCTGAGAATGCAATACTGTTCAATATCGCTGTTTTAAACTTTCCAGCGCCTAGATCGGCTCTTTCCCTCCTTAAAGCTGTCTGTGTGTGTCCAAAATCTCAGCATTCACATTTAGTGGGATTTCACTTCAGGATAAGTTTTCCTGTCTATTTGAGTAGCATTCATGAAGAATATGATGGATTTCATGTTTACATGTCATAAAGTTATCAGTTACACCTGAGAATGCAATACTGTTCAATATCGCTGTTTTAACGTTTTAGATCGGCTCTTTCCCTCCTTAAAGCTGTCTGTGTGTGTCCAAAATCTCAGCATTCACATTTAGTGGGATTTCACTTCAGGATAAGTTTTCCTGTCTATTTGAGTAGCATTCATGAAGAATATGATGGATTTCATGTTTACATGTCATAAAGTTATCAGTTACACCTGAGAATGCAATACTGTTCAATATCGCTGTTTTAACTTTTAGATCGGCTCTTTCCCTCCTTAAAGCTGTCTGTGTGTGTCCAAAATCTCAGCATTCACATTTAGTGGGATTTTCACTTCAGGATAAGTTTTCCTGTCTATTTGAGTAGCATTCATGAAGAATATGATGGATTTCATGTTTACATGTCATAAAGTTATCAGTTACACCTGAGAATGCAATACTGTTCAATATCGCTGTTTTAACTTTCCAGCGCCTAGATCGGCTCTTTCCCTCCTTAAAGCTGTCTGTGTGTGTCCAAAATCTCAGCATTCACATTTAGTGGGATTTCACTTCAGGATAAGTTTTCCTGTCTATTTGAGTAGCATTCATGAAGAATATGATGGATTTCATGTTTACATGTCATAAAGTTATCAGTTACACCTGAGAATGCAATACTGTTCAATATCGCTGTTTACTGCGCCTAGATCGGCTCTTTCCCTCCTTAAAGCTGTCTGTGTGTGTCCAAAATCTCAGCATTCACATTTAGTGGGATTTCACTTCAGGATAAGTTTTCCTGTCTATTTGAGTAGCATTCATGAAGAATATGATGGATTTCATGTTTACATGTCATAAAGTTATCAGTTACACCTGAGAATGCAATACTGTTCAATATCGCTGTTTTAACGTTTTAGATCGGCTCTTTCCCTCCTTAAAGCTGTCTGTGTGTGTCCAAAATCTCAGCATTCACATTTAGTGGGATTTCACTTCAGGATAAGTTTTCCTGTCTATTTGAGTAGCATTCATGAAGAATATGATGGATTTCATGTTTACATGTCATAAAGTTATCAGTTACACCTGAGAATGCAATACTGTTCAATATCGCTGTTTTAACTTTTAGATCGGCTCTTTCCCTCCTTAAAGCTGTCTGTGTGTGTCCAAAATCTCAGCATTCACATTTAGTGGGATTTCACTTCAGGATAAGTTTTCCTGTCTATTTGAGTAGCATTCATGAAGAATATGATGGATTTCATGTTTACATGTCATAAAGTTATCAGTTACACCTGAGAATGCAATACTGTTCAATATCGCTGTTTTAACTTTTAGATCGGCTCTTTCCCTCCTTAAAGCTGTCTGTGTGTGTCCAAAATCTCAGCATTCACATTTAGTGGGATTTCACTTCAGGATAAGTTTTCCTGTCTATTTGAGTAGCATTCATGAAGAATATGATGGATTTCATGTTTACATGTCATAAAGTTATCAGTTACACCTGAGAATGCAATACTGTTCAATATCGCTGTTTTAACTTTTAGATCGGCTCTTTCCCTCCTTAAAGCTGTCTGTGTGTGTCCAAAATCTCAGCATTCACATTTAGTGGGATTTCACTTCAGGATAAGTTTTCCTGTCTATTTGAGTAGCATTCATGAAGAATATGATGGATTTCATGTTTACATGTCATAAAGTTATCAGTTACACCTGAGAATGCAATACTGTTCAATATCGCTGTTTTAACGTTTTAGATCGGCTCTTTCCCTCCTTAAAGCTGTCTGTGTGTGTCCAAAATCTCAGCATTCACATTTAGTGGGATTTCACTTCAGGATAAGTTTTCCTGTCTATTTGAGTAGCATTCATGAAGAATATGATGGATTTCATGTTTACATGTCATAAAGTTATCAGTTACACCTGAGAATGCAATACTGTTCAATATCGCTGTTTTAACTTTTAGATCGGCTCTTTCCCTCCTTAAAGCTGTCTGTGTGTGTCCAAAATCTCAGCATTCACATTTAGTGGGATTTCACTTCAGGATAAGTTTTCCTGTCTATTTGAGTAGCATTCATGAAGAATATGATGGATTTCATGTTTACATGTCATAAAGTTATCAGTTACACCTGAGAATGCAATACTGTTCAATATCGCTGTTTTAACTTTTAGATCGGCTCTTTCCCTCCTTAAAGCTGTCTGTGTGTGTCCAAAATCTCAGCATTCACATTTAGTGGGATTTCACTTCAGGATAAGTTTTCCTGTCTATTTGAGTAGCATTCATGAAGAATATGATGGATTTCATGTTTACATGTCATAAAGTTATCAGTTACACCTGAGAATGCAATACTGTTCAATATCGCTGTTTTAACGTTTTAGATCGGCTCTTTCCCTCCTTAAAGCTGTCTGTGTGTGTCCAAAATCTCAGCATTCACATTTAGTGGGATTTCACTTCAGGATAAGTTTTCCTGTCTATTTGAGTAGCATTCATGAAGAATATGATGGATTTCATGTTTACATGTCATAAAGTTATCAGTTACACCTGAGAATGCAATACTGTTCAATATCGCTGTTTTAACGTTTTAGATCGGCTCTTTCCCTCCTTAAAGCTGTCTGTGTGTGTCCAAAATCTCAGCATTCACATTTAGTGGGATTTCACTTCAGGATAAGTTTTCCTGTCTATTTGAGTAGCATTCATGAAGAATATGATGGATTTCATGTTTACATGTCATAAAGTTATCAGTTACACCTGAGAATGCAATACTGTTCAATATCGCTGTTTTAACGTTTTAGATCGGCTCTTTCCCTCCTTAAAGCTGTCTGTGTGTGTCCAAAATCTCAGCATTCACATTTAGTGGGATTTCACTTCAGGATAAGTTTTCCTGTCTATTTGAGTAGCATTCATGAAGAATATGATGGATTTCATGTTTACATGTCATAAAGTTATCAGTTACACCTGAGAATGCAATACTGTTCAATATCGCTGTTTTAACGTTTTAGATCGGCTCTTTCCCTCCTTAAAGCTGTCTGTGTGTGTCCAAAATCTCAGCATTCACATTTAGTGGGATTTCACTTCAGGATAAGTTTTCCTGTCTATTTGAGTAGCATTCATGAAGAATATGATGGATTTCATGTTTACATGTCATAAAGTTATCAGTTACACCTGAGAATGCAATACTGTTCAATATCGCTGTTTTAACGTTTTAGATCGGCTCTTTCCCTCCTTAAAGCTGTCTGTGTGTGTCCAAAATCTCAGCATTCACATTTAGTGGGATTTCACTTCAGGATAAGTTTTCCTGTCTATTTGAGTAGCATTCATGAAGAATATGATGGATTTCATGTTTACATGTCATAAAGTTATCAGTTACACCTGAGAATGCAATACTGTTCAATATCGCTGTTTTAACTTTTAGATCGGCTCTTTCCCTCCTTAAAGCTGTCTGTGTGTGTCCAAAATCTCAGCATTCACATTTAGTGGGATTTCACTTCAGGATAAGTTTTCCTGTCTATTTGAGTAGCATTCATGAAGAATATGATGGATTTCATGTTTACATGTCATAAAGTTATCAGTTACACCTGAGAATGCAATACTGTTCAATATCGCTGTTTTAACGTTTTAGATCGGCTCTTTCCCTCCTTAAAGCTGTCTGTGTGTGTCCAAAATCTCAGCATTCACATTTAGTGGGATTTCACTTCAGGATAAGTTTTCCTGTCTATTTGAGTAGCATTCATGAAGAATATGATGGATTTCATGTTTACATGTCATAAAGTTATCAGTTACACCTGAGAATGCAATACTGTTCAATATCGCTGTTTTAACGTTTTAGATCGGCTCTTTCCCTCCTTAAAGCTGTCTGTGTGTGTCCAAAATCTCAGCATTCACATTTAGTGGGATTTCACTTCAGGATAAGTTTTCCTGTCTATTTGAGTAGCATTCATGAAGAATATGATGGATTTCATGTTTACATGTCATAAAGTTATCAGTTACACCTGAGAATGCAATACTGTTCAATATCGCTGTTTTAACGTTTTAGATCGGCTCTTTCCCTCCTTAAAGCTGTCTGTGTGTGTCCAAAATCTCAGCATTCACATTTAGTGGGATTTCACTTCAGGATAAGTTTTCCTGTCTATTTGAGTAGCATTCATGAAGAATATGATGGATTTCATGTTTACATGTCATAAAGTTATCAGTTACACCTGAGAATGCAATACTGTTCAATATCGCTGTTTTAACTTTTAGATCGGCTCTTTCCCTCCTTAAAGCTGTCTGTGTGTGTCCAAAATCTCAGCATTCACATTTAGTGGGATTTCACTTCAGGATAAGTTTTCCTGTCTATTTGAGTAGCATTCATGAAGAATATGATGGATTTCATGTTTACATGTCATAAAGTTATCAGTTACACCTGAGAATGCAATACTGTTCAATATCGCTGTTTTAACGTTTTAGATCGGCTCTTTCCCTCCTTAAAGCTGTCTGTGTGTGTCCAAAATCTCAGCATTCACATTTAGTGGGATTTCACTTCAGGATAAGTTTTCCTGTCTATTTGAGTAGCATTCATGAAGAATATGATGGATTTCATGTTTACATGTCATAAAGTTATCAGTTACACCTGAGAATGCAATACTGTTCAATATCGCTGTTTTAACGTTTTAGATCGGCTCTTTCCCTCCTTAAAGCTGTCTGTGTGTGTCCAAAATCTCAGCATTCACATTTAGTGGGATTTCACTTCAGGATAAGTTTTCCTGTCTATTTGAGTAGCATTCATGAAGAATATGATGGATTTCATGTTTACATGTCATAAAGTTATCAGTTACACCTGAGAATGCAATACTGTTCAATATCGCTGTTTTAACGTTTTAGATCGGCTCTTTCCCTCCTTAAAGCTGTCTGTGTGTGTCCAAAATCTCAGCATTCACATTTAGTGGGATTTCACTTCAGGATAAGTTTTCCTGTCTATTTGAGTAGCATTCATGAAGAATATGATGGATTTCATGTTTACATGTCATAAAGTTATCAGTTACACCTGAGAATGCAATACTGTTCAATATCGCTGTTTTAACGTTTTAGATCGGCTCTTTCCCTCCTTAAAGCTGTCTGTGTGTGTCCAAAATCTCAGCATTCACATTTAGTGGGATTTCACTTCAGGATAAGTTTTCCTGTCTATTTGAGTAGCATTCATGAAGAATATGATGGATTTCATGTTTACATGTCATAAAGTTATCAGTTACACCTGAGAATGCAATACTGTTCAATATCGCTGTTTTAACGTTTTAGATCGGCTCTTTCCCTCCTTAAAGCTGTCTGTGTGTGTCCAAAATCTCAGCATTCACATTTAGTGGGATTTCACTTCAGGATAAGTTTTCCTGTCTATTTGAGTAGCATTCATGAAGAATATGATGGATTTCATGTTTACATGTCATAAAGTTATCAGTTACACCTGAGAATGCAATACTGTTCAATATCGCTGTTTTAACGTTTTAGATCGGCTCTTTCCCTCCTTAAAGCTGTCTGTGTGTGTCCAAAATCTCAGCATTCACATTTAGTGGGATTTCACTTCAGGATAAGTTTTCCTGTCTATTTGAGTAGCATTCATGAAGAATATGATGGATTTCATGTTTACATGTCATAAAGTTATCAGTTACACCTGAGAATGCAATACTGTTCAATATCGCTGTTTTAACGTTTTAGATCGGCTCTTTCCCTCCTTAAAGCTGTCTGTGTGTGTCCAAAATCTCAGCATTCACATTTAGTGGGATTTCACTTCAGGATAAGTTTTCCTGTCTATTTGAGTAGCATTCATGAAGAATATGATGGATTTCATGTTTACATGTCATAAAGTTATCAGTTACACCTGAGAATGCAATACTGTTCAATATCGCTGTTTTAACGTTTTAGATCGGCTCTTTCCCTCCTTAAAGCTGTCTGTGTGTGTCCAAAATCTCAGCATTCACATTTAGTGGGATTTCACTTCAGGATAAGTTTTCCTGTCTATTTGAGTAGCATTCATGAAGAATATGATGGATTTCATGTTTACATGTCATAAAGTTATCAGTTACACCTGAGAATGCAATACTGTTCAATATCGCTGTTTTAACGTTTTAGATCGGCTCTTTCCCTCCTTAAAGCTGTCTGTGTGTGTCCAAAATCTCAGCATTCACATTTAGTGGGATTTCACTTCAGGATAAGTTTTCCTGTCTATTTGAGTAGCATTCATGAAGAATATGATGGATTTCATGTTTACATGTCATAAAGTTATCAGTTACACCTGAGAATGCAATACTGTTCAATATCGCTGTTTTAACGTTTTAGATCGGCTCTTTCCCTCCTTAAAGCTGTCTGTGTGTGTCCAAAATCTCAGCATTCACATTTAGTGGGATTTCACTTCAGGATAAGTTTTCCTGTCTATTTGAGTAGCATTCATGAAGAATATGATGGATTTCATGTTTACATGTCATAAAGTTATCAGTTACACCTGAGAATGCAATACTGTTCAATATCGCTGTTTTAACGTTTTAGATCGGCTCTTTCCCTCCTTAAAGCTGTCTGTGTGTGTCCAAAATCTCAGCATTCACATTTAGTGGGATTTCACTTCAGGATAAGTTTTCCTGTCTATTTGAGTAGCATTCATGAAGAATATGATGGATTTCATGTTTACATGTCATAAAGTTATCAGTTACACCTGAGAATGCAATACTGTTCAATATCGCTGTTTTAACGTTTTAGATCGGCTCTTTCCCTCCTTAAAGCTGTCTGTGTGTGTCCAAAATCTCAGCATTCACATTTAGTGGGATTTCACTTCAGGATAAGTTTTCCTGTCTATTTGAGTAGCATTCATGAAGAATATGATGGATTTCATGTTTACATGTCATAAAGTTATCAGTTACACCTGAGAATGCAATACTGTTCAATATCGCTGTTTTAACGTTTTAGATCGGCTCTTTCCCTCCTTAAAGCTGTCTGTGTGTGTCCAAAATCTCAGCATTCACATTTAGTGGGATTTCACTTCAGGATAAGTTTTCCTGTCTATTTGAGTAGCATTCATGAAGAATATGATGGATTTCATGTTTACATGTCATAAAGTTATCAGTTACACCTGAGAATGCAATACTGTTCAATATCGCTGTTTTAACGTTTTAGATCGGCTCTTTCCCTCCTTAAAGCTGTCTGTGTGTGTCCAAAATCTCAGCATTCACATTTAGTGGGATTTCACTTCAGGATAAGTTTTCCTGTCTATTTGAGTAGCATTCATGAAGAATATGATGGATTTCATGTTTACATGTCATAAAGTTATCAGTTACACCTGAGAATGCAATACTGTTCAATATCGCTGTTTTAACGTTTTAGATCGGCTCTTTCCCTCCTTAAAGCTGTCTGTGTGTGTCCAAAATCTCAGCATTCACATTTAGTGGGATTTCACTTCAGGATAAGTTTTCCTGTCTATTTGAGTAGCATTCATGAAGAATATGATGGATTTCATGTTTACATGTCATAAAGTTATCAGTTACACCTGAGAATGCAATACTGTTCAATATCGCTGTTTTAACGTTTTAGATCGGCTCTTTCCCTCCTTAAAGCTGTCTGTGTGTGTCCAAAATCTCAGCATTCACATTTAGTGGGATTTCACTTCAGGATAAGTTTTCCTGTCTATTTGAGTAGCATTCATGAAGAATATGATGGATTTCATGTTTACATGTCATAAAGTTATCAGTTACACCTGAGAATGCAATACTGTTCAATATCGCTGTTTTAACGTTTTAGATCGGCTCTTTCCCTCCTTAAAGCTGTCTGTGTGTGTCCAAAATCTCAGCATTCACATTTAGTGGGATTTCACTTCAGGATAAGTTTTCCTGTCTATTTGAGTAGCATTCATGAAGAATATGATGGATTTCATGTTTACATGTCATAAAGTTATCAGTTACACCTGAGAATGCAATACTGTTCAATATCGCTGTTTTAACGTTTTAGATCGGCTCTTTCCCTCCTTAAAGCTGTCTGTGTGTGTCCAAAATCTCAGCATTCACATTTAGTGGGATTTCACTTCAGGATAAGTTTTCCTGTCTATTTGAGTAGCATTCATGAAGAATATGATGGATTTCATGTTTACATGTCATAAAGTTATCAGTTACACCTGAGAATGCAATACTGTTCAATATCGCTGTTTTAACGTTTTAGATCGGCTCTTTCCCTCCTTAAAGCTGTCTGTGTGTGTCCAAAATCTCAGCATTCACATTTAGTGGGATTTCACTTCAGGATAAGTTTTCCTGTCTATTTGAGTAGCATTCATGAAGAATATGATGGATTTCATGTTTACATGTCATAAAGTTATCAGTTACACCTGAGAATGCAATACTGTTCAATATCGCTGTTTTAACGTTTTAGATCGGCTCTTTCCCTCCTTAAAGCTGTCTGTGTGTGTCCAAAATCTCAGCATTCACATTTAGTGGGATTTCACTTCAGGATAAGTTTTCCTGTCTATTTGAGTAGCATTCATGAAGAATATGATGGATTTCATGTTTACATGTCATAAAGTTATCAGTTACACCTGAGAATGCAATACTGTTCAATATCGCTGTTTTAACGTTTTAGATCGGCTCTTTCCCTCCTTAAAGCTGTCTGTGTGTGTCCAAAATCTCAGCATTCACATTTAGTGGGATTTCACTTCAGGATAAGTTTTCCTGTCTATTTGAGTAGCATTCATGAAGAATATGATGGATTTCATGTTTACATGTCATAAAGTTATCAGTTACACCTGAGAATGCAATACTGTTCAATATCGCTGTTTTAACGTTTTAGATCGGCTCTTTCCCTCCTTAAAGCTGTCTGTGTGTGTCCAAAATCTCAGCATTCACATTTAGTGGGATTTCACTTCAGGATAAGTTTTCCTGTCTATTTGAGTAGCATTCATGAAGAATATGATGGATTTCATGTTTACATGTCATAAAGTTATCAGTTACACCTGAGAATGCAATACTGTTCAATATCGCTGTTTTAACGTTTTAGATCGGCTCTTTCCCTCCTTAAAGCTGTCTGTGTGTGTCCAAAATCTCAGCATTCACATTTAGTGGGATTTCACTTCAGGATAAGTTTTCCTGTCTATTTGAGTAGCATTCATGAAGAATATGATGGATTTCATGTTTACATGTCATAAAGTTATCAGTTACACCTGAGAATGCAATACTGTTCAATATCGCTGTTTTAACGTTTTAGATCGGCTCTTTCCCTCCTTAAAGCTGTCTGTGTGTGTCCAAAATCTCAGCATTCACATTTAGTGGGATTTCACTTCAGGATAAGTTTTCCTGTCTATTTGAGTAGCATTCATGAAGAATATGATGGATTTCATGTTTACATGTCATAAAGTTATCAGTTACACCTGAGAATGCAATACTGTTCAATATCGCTGTTTTAACGTTTTAGATCGGCTCTTTCCCTCCTTAAAGCTGTCTGTGTGTGTCCAAAATCTCAGCATTCACATTTAGTGGGATTTCACTTCAGGATAAGTTTTCCTGTCTATTTGAGTAGCATTCATGAAGAATATGATGGATTTCATGTTTACATGTCATAAAGTTATCAGTTACACCTGAGAATGCAATACTGTTCAATATCGCTGTTTTAACGTTTTAGATCGGCTCTTTCCCTCCTTAAAGCTGTCTGTGTGTGTCCAAAATCTCAGCATTCACATTTAGTGGGATTTCACTTCAGGATAAGTTTTCCTGTCTATTTGAGTAGCATTCATGAAGAATATGATGGATTTCATGTTTACATGTCATAAAGTTATCAGTTACACCTGAGAATGCAATACTGTTCAATATCGCTGTTTTAACGTTTTAGATCGGCTCTTTCCCTCCTTAAAGCTGTCTGTGTGTGTCCAAAATCTCAGCATTCACATTTAGTGGGATTTCACTTCAGGATAAGTTTTCCTGTCTATTTGAGTAGCATTCATGAAGAATATGATGGATTTCATGTTTACATGTCATAAAGTTATCAGTTACACCTGAGAATGCAATACTGTTCAATATCGCTGTTTTAACGTTTTAGATCGGCTCTTTCCCTCCTTAAAGCTGTCTGTGTGTGTCCAAAATCTCAGCATTCACATTTAGTGGGATTTCACTTCAGGATAAGTTTTCCTGTCTATTTGAGTAGCATTCATGAAGAATATGATGGATTTCATGTTTACATGTCATAAAGTTATCAGTTACACCTGAGAATGCAATACTGTTCAATATCGCTGTTTTAACGTTTTAGATCGGCTCTTTCCCTCCTTAAAGCTGTCTGTGTGTGTCCAAAATCTCAGCATTCACATTTAGTGGGATTTCACTTCAGGATAAGTTTTCCTGTCTATTTGAGTAGCATTCATGAAGAATATGATGGATTTCATGTTTACATGTCATAAAGTTATCAGTTACACCTGAGAATGCAATACTGTTCAATATCGCTGTTTTAACGTTTTAGATCGGCTCTTTCCCTCCTTAAAGCTGTCTGTGTGTGTCCAAAATCTCAGCATTCACATTTAGTGGGATTTCACTTCAGGATAAGTTTTCCTGTCTATTTGAGTAGCATTCATGAAGAATATGATGGATTTCATGTTTACATGTCATAAAGTTATCAGTTACACCTGAGAATGCAATACTGTTCAATATCGCTGTTTTAACGTTTTAGATCGGCTCTTTCCCTCCTTAAAGCTGTCTGTGTGTGTCCAAAATCTCAGCATTCACATTTAGTGGGATTTCACTTCAGGATAAGTTTTCCTGTCTATTTGAGTAGCATTCATGAAGAATATGATGGATTTCATGTTTACATGTCATAAAGTTATCAGTTACACCTGAGAATGCAATACTGTTCAATATCGCTGTTTTAACGTTTTAGATCGGCTCTTTCCCTCCTTAAAGCTGTCTGTGTGTGTCCAAAATCTCAGCATTCACATTTAGTGGGATTTCACTTCAGGATAAGTTTTCCTGTCTATTTGAGTAGCATTCATGAAGAATATGATGGATTTCATGTTTACATGTCATAAAGTTATCAGTTACACCTGAGAATGCAATACTGTTCAATATCGCTGTTTTAACGTTTTAGATCGGCTCTTTCCCTCCTTAAAGCTGTCTGTGTGTGTCCAAAATCTCAGCATTCACATTTAGTGGGATTTCACTTCAGGATAAGTTTTCCTGTCTATTTGAGTAGCATTCATGAAGAATATGATGGATTTCATGTTTACATGTCATAAAGTTATCAGTTACACCTGAGAATGCAATACTGTTCAATATCGCTGTTTTAACGTTTTAGATCGGCTCTTTCCCTCCTTAAAGCTGTCTGTGTGTGTCCAAAATCTCAGCATTCACATTTAGTGGGATTTCACTTCAGGATAAGTTTTCCTGTCTATTTGAGTAGCATTCATGAAGAATATGATGGATTTCATGTTTACATGTCATAAAGTTATCAGTTACACCTGAGAATGCAATACTGTTCAATATCGCTGTTTTAACGTTTTAGATCGGCTCTTTCCCTCCTTAAAGCTGTCTGTGTGTGTCCAAAATCTCAGCATTCACATTTAGTGGGATTTCACTTCAGGATAAGTTTTCCTGTCTATTTGAGTAGCATTCATGAAGAATATGATGGATTTCATGTTTACATGTCATAAAGTTATCAGTTACACCTGAGAATGCAATACTGTTCAATATCGCTGTTTTAACGTTTTAGATCGGCTCTTTCCCTCCTTAAAGCTGTCTGTGTGTGTCCAAAATCTCAGCATTCACATTTAGTGGGATTTCACTTCAGGATAAGTTTTCCTGTCTATTTGAGTAGCATTCATGAAGAATATGATGGATTTCATGTTTACATGTCATAAAGTTATCAGTTACACCTGAGAATGCAATACTGTTCAATATCGCTGTTTTAACGTTTTAGATCGGCTCTTTCCCTCCTTAAAGCTGTCTGTGTGTGTCCAAAATCTCAGCATTCACATTTAGTGGGATTTCACTTCAGGATAAGTTTTCCTGTCTATTTGAGTAGCATTCATGAAGAATATGATGGATTTCATGTTTACATGTCATAAAGTTATCAGTTACACCTGAGAATGCAATACTGTTCAATATCGCTGTTTTAACGTTTTAGATCGGCTCTTTCCCTCCTTAAAGCTGTCTGTGTGTGTCCAAAATCTCAGCATTCACATTTAGTGGGATTTCACTTCAGGATAAGTTTTCCTGTCTATTTGAGTAGCATTCATGAAGAATATGATGGATTTCATGTTTACATGTCATAAAGTTATCAGTTACACCTGAGAATGCAATACTGTTCAATATCGCTGTTTTAACGTTTTAGATCGGCTCTTTCCCTCCTTAAAGCTGTCTGTGTGTGTCCAAAATCTCAGCATTCACATTTAGTGGGATTTCACTTCAGGATAAGTTTTCCTGTCTATTTGAGTAGCATTCATGAAGAATATGATGGATTTCATGTTTACATGTCATAAAGTTATCAGTTACACCTGAGAATGCAATACTGTTCAATATCGCTGTTTTAACGTTTTAGATCGGCTCTTTCCCTCCTTAAAGCTGTCTGTGTGTGTCCAAAATCTCAGCATTCACATTTAGTGGGATTTCACTTCAGGATAAGTTTTCCTGTCTATTTGAGTAGCATTCATGAAGAATATGATGGATTTCATGTTTACATGTCATAAAGTTATCAGTTACACCTGAGAATGCAATACTGTTCAATATCGCTGTTTTAACGTTTTAGATCGGCTCTTTCCCTCCTTAAAGCTGTCTGTGTGTGTCCAAAATCTCAGCATTCACATTTAGTGGGATTTCACTTCAGGATAAGTTTTCCTGTCTATTTGAGTAGCATTCATGAAGAATATGATGGATTTCATGTTTACATGTCATAAAGTTATCAGTTACACCTGAGAATGCAATACTGTTCAATATCGCTGTTTTAACGTTTTAGATCGGCTCTTTCCCTCCTTAAAGCTGTCTGTGTGTGTCCAAAATCTCAGCATTCACATTTAGTGGGATTTCACTTCAGGATAAGTTTTCCTGTCTATTTGAGTAGCATTCATGAAGAATATGATGGATTTCATGTTTACATGTCATAAAGTTATCAGTTACACCTGAGAATGCAATACTGTTCAATATCGCTGTTTTAACGTTTTAGATCGGCTCTTTCCCTCCTTAAAGCTGTCTGTGTGTGTCCAAAATCTCAGCATTCACATTTAGTGGGATTTCACTTCAGGATAAGTTTTCCTGTCTATTTGAGTAGCATTCATGAAGAATATGATGGATTTCATGTTTACATGTCATAAAGTTATCAGTTACACCTGAGAATGCAATACTGTTCAATATCGCTGTTTTAACGTTTTAGATCGGCTCTTTCCCTCCTTAAAGCTGTCTGTGTGTGTCCAAAATCTCAGCATTCACATTTAGTGGGATTTCACTTCAGGATAAGTTTTCCTGTCTATTTGAGTAGCATTCATGAAGAATATGATGGATTTCATGTTTACATGTCATAAAGTTATCAGTTACACCTGAGAATGCAATACTGTTCAATATCGCTGTTTTAACGTTTTAGATCGGCTCTTTCCCTCCTTAAAGCTGTCTGTGTGTGTCCAAAATCTCAGCATTCACATTTAGTGGGATTTCACTTCAGGATAAGTTTTCCTGTCTATTTGAGTAGCATTCATGAAGAATATGATGGATTTCATGTTTACATGTCATAAAGTTATCAGTTACACCTGAGAATGCAATACTGTTCAATATCGCTGTTTTAACGTTTTAGATCGGCTCTTTCCCTCCTTAAAGCTGTCTGTGTGTGTCCAAAATCTCAGCATTCACATTTAGTGGGATTTCACTTCAGGATAAGTTTTCCTGTCTATTTGAGTAGCATTCATGAAGAATATGATGGATTTCATGTTTACATGTCATAAAGTTATCAGTTACACCTGAGAATGCAATACTGTTCAATATCGCTGTTTTAACGTTTTAGATCGGCTCTTTCCCTCCTTAAAGCTGTCTGTGTGTGTCCAAAATCTCAGCATTCACATTTAGTGGGATTTCACTTCAGGATAAGTTTTCCTGTCTATTTGAGTAGCATTCATGAAGAATATGATGGATTTCATGTTTACATGTCATAAAGTTATCAGTTACACCTGAGAATGCAATACTGTTCAATATCGCTGTTTTAACGTTTTAGATCGGCTCTTTCCCTCCTTAAAGCTGTCTGTGTGTGTCCAAAATCTCAGCATTCACATTTAGTGGGATTTCACTTCAGGATAAGTTTTCCTGTCTATTTGAGTAGCATTCATGAAGAATATGATGGATTTCATGTTTACATGTCATAAAGTTATCAGTTACACCTGAGAATGCAATACTGTTCAATATCGCTGTTTTAACGTTTTAGATCGGCTCTTTCCCTCCTTAAAGCTGTCTGTGTGTGTCCAAAATCTCAGCATTCACATTTAGTGGGATTTCACTTCAGGATAAGTTTTCCTGTCTATTTGAGTAGCATTCATGAAGAATATGATGGATTTCATGTTTACATGTCATAAAGTTATCAGTTACACCTGAGAATGCAATACTGTTCAATATCGCTGTTTTAACGTTTTAGATCGGCTCTTTCCCTCCTTAAAGCTGTCTGTGTGTGTCCAAAATCTCAGCATTCACATTTAGTGGGATTTCACTTCAGGATAAGTTTTCCTGTCTATTTGAGTAGCATTCATGAAGAATATGATGGATTTCATGTTTACATGTCATAAAGTTATCAGTTACACCTGAGAATGCAATACTGTTCAATATCGCTGTTTTAACGTTTTAGATCGGCTCTTTCCCTCCTTAAAGCTGTCTGTGTGTGTCCAAAATCTCAGCATTCACATTTAGTGGGATTTCACTTCAGGATAAGTTTTCCTGTCTATTTGAGTAGCATTCATGAAGAATATGATGGATTTCATGTTTACATGTCATAAAGTTATCAGTTACACCTGAGAATGCAATACTGTTCAATATCGCTGTTTTAACGTTTTAGATCGGCTCTTTCCCTCCTTAAAGCTGTCTGTGTGTGTCCAAAATCTCAGCATTCACATTTAGTGGGATTTCACTTCAGGATAAGTTTTCCTGTCTATTTGAGTAGCATTCATGAAGAATATGATGGATTTCATGTTTACATGTCATAAAGTTATCAGTTACACCTGAGAATGCAATACTGTTCAATATCGCTGTTTTAACGTTTTAGATCGGCTCTTTCCCTCCTTAAAGCTGTCTGTGTGTGTCCAAAATCTCAGCATTCACATTTAGTGGGATTTCACTTCAGGATAAGTTTTCCTGTCTATTTGAGTAGCATTCATGAAGAATATGATGGATTTCATGTTTACATGTCATAAAGTTATCAGTTACACCTGAGAATGCAATACTGTTCAATATCGCTGTTTTAACGTTTTAGATCGGCTCTTTCCCTCCTTAAAGCTGTCTGTGTGTGTCCAAAATCTCAGCATTCACATTTAGTGGGATTTCACTTCAGGATAAGTTTTCCTGTCTATTTGAGTAGCATTCATGAAGAATATGATGGATTTCATGTTTACATGTCATAAAGTTATCAGTTACACCTGAGAATGCAATACTGTTCAATATCGCTGTTTTAACGTTTTAGATCGGCTCTTTCCCTCCTTAAAGCTGTCTGTGTGTGTCCAAAATCTCAGCATTCACATTTAGTGGGATTTCACTTCAGGATAAGTTTTCCTGTCTATTTGAGTAGCATTCATGAAGAATATGATGGATTTCATGTTTACATGTCATAAAGTTATCAGTTACACCTGAGAATGCAATACTGTTCAATATCGCTGTTTTAACGTTTTAGATCGGCTCTTTCCCTCCTTAAAGCTGTCTGTGTGTGTCCAAAATCTCAGCATTCACATTTAGTGGGATTTCACTTCAGGATAAGTTTTCCTGTCTATTTGAGTAGCATTCATGAAGAATATGATGGATTTCATGTTTACATGTCATAAAGTTATCAGTTACACCTGAGAATGCAATACTGTTCAATATCGCTGTTTTAACGTTTTAGATCGGCTCTTTCCCTCCTTAAAGCTGTCTGTGTGTGTCCAAAATCTCAGCATTCACATTTAGTGGGATTTCACTTCAGGATAAGTTTTCCTGTCTATTTGAGTAGCATTCATGAAGAATATGATGGATTTCATGTTTACATGTCATAAAGTTATCAGTTACACCTGAGAATGCAATACTGTTCAATATCGCTGTTTTAACGTTTTAGATCGGCTCTTTCCCTCCTTAAAGCTGTCTGTGTGTGTCCAAAATCTCAGCATTCACATTTAGTGGGATTTCACTTCAGGATAAGTTTTCCTGTCTATTTGAGTAGCATTCATGAAGAATATGATGGATTTCATGTTTACATGTCATAAAGTTATCAGTTACACCTGAGAATGCAATACTGTTCAATATCGCTGTTTTAACGTTTTAGATCGGCTCTTTCCCTCCTTAAAGCTGTCTGTGTGTGTCCAAAATCTCAGCATTCACATTTAGTGGGATTTCACTTCAGGATAAGTTTTCCTGTCTATTTGAGTAGCATTCATGAAGAATATGATGGATTTCATGTTTACATGTCATAAAGTTATCAGTTACACCTGAGAATGCAATACTGTTCAATATCGCTGTTTTAACGTTTTAGATCGGCTCTTTCCCTCCTTAAAGCTGTCTGTGTGTGTCCAAAATCTCAGCATTCACATTTAGTGGGATTTCACTTCAGGATAAGTTTTCCTGTCTATTTGAGTAGCATTCATGAAGAATATGATGGATTTCATGTTTACATGTCATAAAGTTATCAGTTACACCTGAGAATGCAATACTGTTCAATATCGCTGTTTTAACGTTTTAGATCGGCTCTTTCCCTCCTTAAAGCTGTCTGTGTGTGTCCAAAATCTCAGCATTCACATTTAGTGGGATTTCACTTCAGGATAAGTTTTCCTGTCTATTTGAGTAGCATTCATGAAGAATATGATGGATTTCATGTTTACATGTCATAAAGTTATCAGTTACACCTGAGAATGCAATACTGTTCAATATCGCTGTTTTAACGTTTTAGATCGGCTCTTTCCCTCCTTAAAGCTGTCTGTGTGTGTCCAAAATCTCAGCATTCACATTTAGTGGGATTTCACTTCAGGATAAGTTTTCCTGTCTATTTGAGTAGCATTCATGAAGAATATGATGGATTTCATGTTTACATGTCATAAAGTTATCAGTTACACCTGAGAATGCAATACTGTTCAATATCGCTGTTTTAACGTTTTAGATCGGCTCTTTCCCTCCTTAAAGCTGTCTGTGTGTGTCCAAAATCTCAGCATTCACATTTAGTGGGATTTCACTTCAGGATAAGTTTTCCTGTCTATTTGAGTAGCATTCATGAAGAATATGATGGATTTCATGTTTACATGTCATAAAGTTATCAGTTACACCTGAGAATGCAATACTGTTCAATATCGCTGTTTTAACGTTTTAGATCGGCTCTTTCCCTCCTTAAAGCTGTCTGTGTGTGTCCAAAATCTCAGCATTCACATTTAGTGGGATTTCACTTCAGGATAAGTTTTCCTGTCTATTTGAGTAGCATTCATGAAGAATATGATGGATTTCATGTTTACATGTCATAAAGTTATCAGTTACACCTGAGAATGCAATACTGTTCAATATCGCTGTTTTAACGTTTTAGATCGGCTCTTTCCCTCCTTAAAGCTGTCTGTGTGTGTCCAAAATCTCAGCATTCACATTTAGTGGGATTTCACTTCAGGATAAGTTTTCCTGTCTATTTGAGTAGCATTCATGAAGAATATGATGGATTTCATGTTTACATGTCATAAAGTTATCAGTTACACCTGAGAATGCAATACTGTTCAATATCGCTGTTTTAACGTTTTAGATCGGCTCTTTCCCTCCTTAAAGCTGTCTGTGTGTGTCCAAAATCTCAGCATTCACATTTAGTGGGATTTCACTTCAGGATAAGTTTTCCTGTCTATTTGAGTAGCATTCATGAAGAATATGATGGATTTCATGTTTACATGTCATAAAGTTATCAGTTACACCTGAGAATGCAATACTGTTCAATATCGCTGTTTTAACGTTTTAGATCGGCTCTTTCCCTCCTTAAAGCTGTCTGTGTGTGTCCAAAATCTCAGCATTCACATTTAGTGGGATTTCACTTCAGGATAAGTTTTCCTGTCTATTTGAGTAGCATTCATGAAGAATATGATGGATTTCATGTTTACATGTCATAAAGTTATCAGTTACACCTGAGAATGCAATACTGTTCAATATCGCTGTTTTAACGTTTTAGATCGGCTCTTTCCCTCCTTAAAGCTGTCTGTGTGTGTCCAAAATCTCAGCATTCACATTTAGTGGGATTTCACTTCAGGATAAGTTTTCCTGTCTATTTGAGTAGCATTCATGAAGAATATGATGGATTTCATGTTTACATGTCATAAAGTTATCAGTTACACCTGAGAATGCAATACTGTTCAATATCGCTGTTTTAACGTTTTAGATCGGCTCTTTCCCTCCTTAAAGCTGTCTGTGTGTGTCCAAAATCTCAGCATTCACATTTAGTGGGATTTCACTTCAGGATAAGTTTTCCTGTCTATTTGAGTAGCATTCATGAAGAATATGATGGATTTCATGTTTACATGTCATAAAGTTATCAGTTACACCTGAGAATGCAATACTGTTCAATATCGCTGTTTTAACGTTTTAGATCGGCTCTTTCCCTCCTTAAAGCTGTCTGTGTGTGTCCAAAATCTCAGCATTCACATTTAGTGGGATTTCACTTCAGGATAAGTTTTCCTGTCTATTTGAGTAGCATTCATGAAGAATATGATGGATTTCATGTTTACATGTCATAAAGTTATCAGTTACACCTGAGAATGCAATACTGTTCAATATCGCTGTTTTAACGTTTTAGATCGGCTCTTTCCCTCCTTAAAGCTGTCTGTGTGTGTCCAAAATCTCAGCATTCACATTTAGTGGGATTTCACTTCAGGATAAGTTTTCCTGTCTATTTGAGTAGCATTCATGAAGAATATGATGGATTTCATGTTTACATGTCATAAAGTTATCAGTTACACCTGAGAATGCAATACTGTTCAATATCGCTGTTTTAACGTTTTAGATCGGCTCTTTCCCTCCTTAAAGCTGTCTGTGTGTGTCCAAAATCTCAGCATTCACATTTAGTGGGATTTCACTTCAGGATAAGTTTTCCTGTCTATTTGAGTAGCATTCATGAAGAATATGATGGATTTCATGTTTACATGTCATAAAGTTATCAGT
The DNA here is from genome assembly GCA_002217815.1 of Seriola quinqueradiata. Classification (NCBI taxonomy): domain Eukaryota; kingdom Metazoa; phylum Chordata; class Actinopteri; order Carangiformes; family Carangidae; genus Seriola; species Seriola quinqueradiata. Next base: position 6,502 of record BDMU01000263.1, on the reverse strand, counting down.
TACACCTGAGAATGCAATACTGTTCAATATCGCTGTTTTAACGTTTTAGATCGGCTCTTTCCCTCCTTAAAGCTGTCTGTGTGTGTCCAAAATCTCAGCATTCACATTTAGTGGGATTTCACTTCAGGATAAGTTTTCCTGTCTATTTGAGTAGCATTCATGAAGAATATGATGGATTTCATGTTTACATGTCATAAAGTTATCAGTTACACCTGAGAATGCAATACTGTTCAATATCGCTGTTTTAACGTTTTAGATCGGCTCTTTCCCTCCTTAAAGCTGTCTGTGTGTGTCCAAAATCTCAGCATTCACATTTAGTGGGATTTCACTTCAGGATAAGTTTTCCTGTCTATTTGAGTAGCATTCATGAAGAATATGATGGATTTCATGTTTACATGTCATAAAGTTATCAGTTACACCTGAGAATGCAATACTGTTCAATATCGCTGTTTTAACGTTTTAGATCGGCTCTTTCCCTCCTTAAAGCTGTCTGTGTGTGTCCAAAATCTCAGCATTCACATTTAGTGGGATTTCACTTCAGGATAAGTTTTCCTGTCTATTTGAGTAGCATTCATGAAGAATATGATGGATTTCATGTTTACATGTCATAAAGTTATCAGTTACACCTGAGAATGCAATACTGTTCAATATCGCTGTTTTAACGTTTTAGATCGGCTCTTTCCCTCCTTAAAGCTGTCTGTGTGTGTCCAAAATCTCAGCATTCACATTTAGTGGGATTTCACTTCAGGATAAGTTTTCCTGTCTATTTGAGTAGCATTCATGAAGAATATGATGGATTTCATGTTTACATGTCATAAAGTTATCAGTTACACCTGAGAATGCAATACTGTTCAATATCGCTGTTTTAACGTTTTAGATCGGCTCTTTCCCTCCTTAAAGCTGTCTGTGTGTGTCCAAAATCTCAGCATTCACATTTAGTGGGATTTCACTTCAGGATAAGTTTTCCTGTCTATTTGAGTAGCATTCATGAAGAATATGATGGATTTCATGTTTACATGTCATAAAGTTATCAGTTACACCTGAGAATGCAATACTGTTCAATATCGCTGTTTTAACGTTTTAGATCGGCTCTTTCCCTCCTTAAAGCTGTCTGTGTGTGTCCAAAATCTCAGCATTCACATTTAGTGGGATTTCACTTCAGGATAAGTTTTCCTGTCTATTTGAGTAGCATTCATGAAGAATATGATGGATTTCATGTTTACATGTCATAAAGTTATCAGTTACACCTGAGAATGCAATACTGTTCAATATCGCTGTTTTAACGTTTTAGATCGGCTCTTTCCCTCCTTAAAGCTGTCTGTGTGTGTCCAAAATCTCAGCATTCACATTTAGTGGGATTTCACTTCAGGATAAGTTTTCCTGTCTATTTGAGTAGCATTCATGAAGAATATGATGGATTTCATGTTTACATGTCATAAAGTTATCAGTTACACCTGAGAATGCAATACTGTTCAATATCGCTGTTTTAACGTTTTAGATCGGCTCTTTCCCTCCTTAAAGCTGTCTGTGTGTGTCCAAAATCTCAGCATTCACATTTAGTGGGATTTCACTTCAGGATAAGTTTTCCTGTCTATTTGAGTAGCATTCATGAAGAATATGATGGATTTCATGTTTACATGTCATAAAGTTATCAGTTACACCTGAGAATGCAATACTGTTCAATATCGCTGTTTTAACGTTTTAGATCGGCTCTTTCCCTCCTTAAAGCTGTCTGTGTGTGTCCAAAATCTCAGCATTCACATTTAGTGGGATTTCACTTCAGGATAAGTTTTCCTGTCTATTTGAGTAGCATTCATGAAGAATATGATGGATTTCATGTTTACATGTCATAAAGTTATCAGTTACACCTGAGAATGCAATACTGTTCAATATCGCTGTTTTAACGTTTTAGATCGGCTCTTTCCCTCCTTAAAGCTGTCTGTGTGTGTCCAAAATCTCAGCATTCACATTTAGTGGGATTTCACTTCAGGATAAGTTTTCCTGTCTATTTGAGTAGCATTCATGAAGAATATGATGGATTTCATGTTTACATGTCATAAAGTTATCAGTTACACCTGAGAATGCAATACTGTTCAATATCGCTGTTTTAACGTTTTAGATCGGCTCTTTCCCTCCTTAAAGCTGTCTGTGTGTGTCCAAAATCTCAGCATTCACATTTAGTGGGATTTCACTTCAGGATAAGTTTTCCTGTCTATTTGAGTAGCATTCATGAAGAATATGATGGATTTCATGTTTACATGTCATAAAGTTATCAGTTACACCTGAGAATGCAATACTGTTCAATATCGCTGTTTTAACGTTTTAGATCGGCTCTTTCCCTCCTTAAAGCTGTCTGTGTGTGTCCAAAATCTCAGCATTCACATTTAGTGGGATTTCACTTCAGGATAAGTTTTCCTGTCTATTTGAGTAGCATTCATGAAGAATATGATGGATTTCATGTTTACATGTCATAAAGTTATCAGTTACACCTGAGAATGCAATACTGTTCAATATCGCTGTTTTAACGTTTTAGATCGGCTCTTTCCCTCCTTAAAGCTGTCTGTGTGTGTCCAAAATCTCAGCATTCACATTTAGTGGGATTTCACTTCAGGATAAGTTTTCCTGTCTATTTGAGTAGCATTCATGAAGAATATGATGGATTTCATGTTTACATGTCATAAAGTTATCAGTTACACCTGAGAATGCAATACTGTTCAATATCGCTGTTTTAACGTTTTAGATCGGCTCTTTCCCTCCTTAAAGCTGTCTGTGTGTGTCCAAAATCTCAGCATTCACATTTAGTGGGATTTCACTTCAGGATAAGTTTTCCTGTCTATTTGAGTAGCATTCATGAAGAATATGATGGATTTCATGTTTACATGTCATAAAGTTATCAGTTACACCTGAGAATGCAATACTGTTCAATATCGCTGTTTTAACGTTTTAGATCGGCTCTTTCCCTCCTTAAAGCTGTCTGTGTGTGTCCAAAATCTCAGCATTCACATTTAGTGGGATTTCACTTCAGGATAAGTTTTCCTGTCTATTTGAGTAGCATTCATGAAGAATATGATGGATTTCATGTTTACATGTCATAAAGTTATCAGTTACACCTGAGAATGCAATACTGTTCAATATCGCTGTTTTAACGTTTTAGATCGGCTCTTTCCCTCCTTAAAGCTGTCTGTGTGTGTCCAAAATCTCAGCATTCACATTTAGTGGGATTTCACTTCAGGATAAGTTTTCCTGTCTATTTGAGTAGCATTCATGAAGAATATGATGGATTTCATGTTTACATGTCATAAAGTTATCAGTTACACCTGAGAATGCAATACTGTTCAATATCGCTGTTTTAACTTTAGCGCCTAGATCGGCTCTTTCCCTCCTTAAAGCTGTCTGTGTGTGTCCAAAATCTCAGCATTCACATTTAGTGGGATTTCACTTCAGGATAAGTTTTCCTGTCTATTTGAGTAGCATTCATGAAGAATATGATGGATTTCATGTTTACATGTCATAAAGTTATCAGTTACACCTGAGAATGCAATACTGTTCAATATCGCTGTTTTAACGTTTTAGATCGGCTCTTTCCCTCCTTAAAGCTGTCTGTGTGTGTCCAAAATCTCAGCATTCACATTTAGTGGGATTTCACTTCAGGATAAGTTTTCCTGTCTATTTGAGTAGCATTCATGAAGAATATGATGGATTTCATGTTTACATGTCATAAAGTTATCAGTTACACCTGAGAATGCAATACTGTTCAATATCGCTGTTTTAACGTTTTAGATCGGCTCTTTCCCTCCTTAAAGCTGTCTGTGTGTGTCCAAAATCTCAGCATTCACATTTAGTGGGATTTCACTTCAGGATAAGTTTTCCTGTCTATTTGAGTAGCATTCATGAAGAATATGATGGATTTCATGTTTACATGTCATAAAGTTATCAGTTACACCTGAGAATGCAATACTGTTCAATATCGCTGTTTTAACGTTTTAGATCGGCTCTTTCCCTCCTTAAAGCTGTCTGTGTGTGTCCAAAATCTCAGCATTCACATTTAGTGGGATTTCACTTCAGGATAAGTTTTCCTGTCTATTTGAGTAGCATTCATGAAGAATATGATGGATTTCATGTTTACATGTCATAAAGTTATCAGTTACACCTGAGAATGCAATACTGTTCAATATCGCTGTTTTAACTTTTAGATCGGCTCTTTCCCTCCTTAAAGCTGTCTGTGTGTGTCCAAAATCTCAGCATTCACATTTAGTGGGATTTCACTTCAGGATAAGTTTTCCTGTCTATTTGAGTAGCATTCATGAAGAATATGATGGATTTCATGTTTACATGTCATAAAGTTATCAGTTACACCTGAGAATGCAATACTGTTCAATATCGCTGTTTTAACCTTTAGCGCCTAGATCGGCTCTTTCCCTCCTTAAAGCTGTCTGTGTGTGTCCAAAATCTCAGCATTCACATTTAGTGGGATTTCACTTCAGGATAAGTTTTCCTGTCTATTTGAGTAGCATTCATGAAGAATATGATGGATTTCATGTTTACATGTCATAAAGTTATCAGTTACACCTGAGAATGCAATACTGTTCAATATCGCTGTTTTAACGTTTTAGATCGGCTCTTTCCCTCCTTAAAGCTGTCTGTGTGTGTCCAAAATCTCAGCATTCACATTTAGTGGGATTTCACTTCAGGATAAGTTTTCCTGTCTATTTGAGTAGCATTCATGAAGAATATGATGGATTTCATGTTTACATGTCATAAAGTTATCAGTTACACCTGAGAATGCAATACTGTTCAATATCGCTGTTTTAACCTTTTAGATCGGCTCTTTCCCTCCTTAAAGCTGTCTGTGTGTGTCCAAAATCTCAGCATTCACATTTAGTGGGATTTCACTTCAGGATAAGTTTTCCTGTCTATTTGAGTAGCATTCATGAAGAATATGATGGATTTCATGTTTACATGTCATAAAGTTATCAGTTACACTGAGAATGCAATACTGTTCAATATCGCTGTTTTAACGTTTAGATCGGCTCTTTCTCCTTAAAGCTGTCTGTGTGTGTCCAAAATCTCAGCATTCACATTTAGTGGGATTTCACTTCAGGATAAGTTTTCCTGTCTATTTGAGTAGCATTCATGAAGAATATGATGGATTTCATGTTTACATGTCATAAAGTTATCAGTTACACCTGAGAATGCAATACTGTTCAATATCGCTGTTTTAACGTTTTAGATCGGCTCTTTCCCTCCTTAAAGCTGTCTGTGTGTGTCCAAAATCTCAGCATTCACATTTAGTGGGATTTCACTTCAGGATAAGTTTTCCTGTCTATTTGAGTAGCATTCATGAAGAATATGATGGATTTCATGTTTACATGTCATAAAGTTATCAGTTACACCTGAGAATGCAATACTGTTCAATATCGCTGTTTTAACGTTTTAGATCGGCTCTTTCCCTCCTTAAAGCTGTCTGTGTGTGTCCAAAATCTCAGCATTCACATTTAGTGGGATTTCACTTCAGGATAAGTTTTCCTGTCTATTTGAGTAGCATTCATGAAGAATATGATGGATTTCATGTTTACATGTCATAAAGTTATCAGTTACACCTGAGAATGCAATACTGTTCAATATCGCTGTTTTAACTTTTAGATCGGCTCTTTCCCTCCTTAAAGCTGTCTGTGTGTGTCCAAAATCTCAGCATTCACATTTAGTGGGATTTCACTTCAGGATAAGTTTTCCTGTCTATTTGAGTAGCATTCATGAAGAATATGATGGATTTCATGTTTACATGTCATAAAGTTATCAGTTACACTGAGAATGCAATACTGTTCAATATCGCTGTTTTAACGTTTTAGATCGGCTCTTTCCCTCCTTAAAGCTGTCTGTGTGTGTCCAAAATCTCAGCATTCACATTTAGTGGGATTTCACTTCAGGATAAGTTTTCCTGTCTATTTGAGTAGCATTCATGAAGAATATGATGGATTTCATGTTTACATGTCATAAAGTTATCAGTTACACCTGAGAATGCAATACTGTTCAATATCGCTGTTTTAACGTTTTAGATCGGCTCTTTCCTCCTTAAAGCTGTCTGTGTGTGTCCAAAATCTCAGCATTCACATTTAGTGGGATTTCTACATCAGGATAAGTTTTCCTGTCTATTTGAGTAGCATTCATGAAGAATATGATGGATTTCATGTTTACATGTCATAAAGTTATCAGTTACACCTGAGAATGCAATACTGTTCAATATCGCTGTTTTAACGTTTTAGATCGGCTCTTTCCCTCCTTAAAGCTGTCTGTGTGTGTCCAAAATCTCAGCATTCACATTTAGTGGGATTTCACTTCAGGATAAGTTTTCCTGTCTATTTGAGTAGCATTCATGAAGAATATGATGGATTTCATGTTTACATGTCATAAGTTATCAGTTTACACCTGAGAATGCATACTGTTCAATATCGCTGTTTTTAACTTTCGCGGCCTAGATCGGCTCTTTCTCCTTAAAGCTGTC
>BDMU01000262.1:0-50327 GCA_002217815.1 Seriola quinqueradiata | reverse complement strand
TTTCATGTTTACATGTCATAAAGTTATCAGTTACACCTGAGATGCAATACTGTTCAATAGCGCTGTTAGCGTCCAGGATCGGCTCTATTCCTCGTTAGAAGCTTCCCTGTGTCTTGAGAGACTGAGTTTTTCACTCGTTGTCGTTCTGGTCTTACAGAACACTTCAGAATAAGTTTTCCTGTCTATTTGAGTAGCATTCATGAAGAATATGATGGATTTCATGTTTACATGTCATAAGTTATCAGTTACACCTGAGAATGCAATACTACTGTTCAATAGCGCTGTTTTACGTTTCAGCGCCTAAATCGGCTTCTTTCCTCGTTAAAGCTGTCTGTGTGTCTCCAAGATCTCTGATTCACATTTTTGGGATTTCTACACAGAACACTTCAGGATAGGTTTTCCTGTCTATTTGAGTAGCATTCATGAAGAATATGATGGATTTCATGTTTACATGTCATAAAGTTATCAGTTACAACCTGAGAATGCAATACTTCAATAGCGCTGTTTTAAGCGTTTCCAGGTAAATCGGCTTTTTCCTCGTTAAAGCTGTCTGTGTGTCTGAGAACTGAGTTCTCACATTTGTTGTCTTTCAGAACACTTCAGGATAAGTTTTCCTGTCTATTTGAGTAGCATTCATGAAGAATATGATGGATTTCATGTTTACATGTCATAAAGTTATCAGTTACACCTGAGAATGCAATACTGTTCAATAGCGCTGTTTACGTCCAGGATCGGCTCTAATTCCTCGTTAGAAGCTTCTGTGTGTCTGAAAGAGTCACTGCGTTCACATTGTTGGATTCTACACAGAACACTTCAGGATAGTTTCCTGTCTATTTGAGTAGCATTCATGAAGAATATGATGGATTAATGTTTACATGTCATAAAGTTATCAGTTACACCTGAGAATGCAATACTGTTCAATAGCGCTGTTAAGCGTCAGGATCGGCTCTAATTCCTCGTTAGAAGCATTCCCTGTGTCTGAGAACTGAGTTTTTCCCACTCGTTGTCCTGTCATTTCAGAACACTTCAGGATAGTTTTCCGTCTATTTGAGTAGCATTCATGAAGAATATGATGGATATTCATGTTTACATGTCATAAAGTATCAGTTACACCTGAGAATGCAATACTGCTTCAATAGCGCTGTTTAACGTTTCCAGGACTAAATCGGTCTCTTTCCTCGTTAAGAGCTGTCTGTGTGTCTCCAAATCTCAGCATTTCACATTTATTGGGATTTCTACACAGAACACTTCAGGATAAGCTTTCCTGTCTATTTGAGTAGCATTCATGAAGAATATGATGGATTTCATGTTTACATGTCATAAAGTTATCAGTTACACCTGAGAATGCAATACTCTTCAATAGCGCTGTTTTCAAGCGTTTCAGGACCTAATCGGCTCTTTTCCTCGTTAAAGCTTTCTGTGTGTCTCCAAATCTCGCATTCACATTTAATTGGGATTCTACACAGAACACTTCAGGATAGTTTTCCTGTTATTTGAGTAGCATTCATGAAGAATATGATGGATTTCATGTTTACATGTCATAAAGTTATCAGTTACACCTGAGAATGCAATACTGTTCAATAGCGCTGTTAAGCGTCAGGATCGGCTCTAATTCCTCGTTAGAAGCATTCCCTGTGTCTGAGAACTGAGTTTTTTCACTCGTTGTCCTGTCTTACAGAACACTTCAGGATAGTTTTCCTGTCTATTTGAGTAGCATTCATGAAGAATATGATGGATTTCATGTTTACATGTCATAAAGTTATCAGTTCACCTGAGAATGCAATACTCTTCAATAGCGCTGTTTTAACGTTTCCAGGATCGGTTCTTTTCTCGTTAAAGCTTTCTGTGTCTGATTTCTCACATCTTTGCATTTCTGTTTTCTACACAGAACACTTCAGGATAAGCTTTCCTGTCTATTTGAGTAGCATTCATGAAGAATATGATGGATTTCATGTTTACATGTCATAAAGTTATCAGTTACACCTGAGAATGCAATACTCTTCAATAGCGCTGTTAAGCGTCAGGATCGGCTTTAATTCCTCGTTAGAAGCATTCTCTGTGTCTGAGAACTGAGTTTTTCTCACTCGTTGTCCTGTCTGTTCAGAACACTTCAGGATAGGTTTTCCTGTCTATTTGAGTAGCATTCATGAAGAATATGATGGATTTCATGTTTACATGTCATAAAGTTATCAGTTACACCTGAGAATGCAATACTGTTCAATAGCGCTGTTTTCACGTTTCCAGGCCTAAATCGGTTTCTTTTCCTCGTTAAAGCTGTCTGTGTGTCTCCAAGATCACTGCATTCACATTTAGTGGGATTTCTACACAGAACACTTCAGGATAAGCTTTCCTGTCTATTTGAGTAGCATTCATGAAGAATATGATGGATTTCATGTTTACATGTCATAAAGTTATCAGTTACACTGAGAATGCAATACTCTTCAATAGCGCTGTTTTCAAGCGTCAGGATCGGCTTTTAATTCCTCGTTAGAAGCTTCTCTGTGTCTGAGAACTGCATTTTTCCACTCGTTGTCCTGTTTTCAGAACACTTAGGATAAGTTTTCCTGTCTATTTGAGTAGCATTCATGAAGAATATGATGGATTTCATGTTTACATGTCATAAAGTATCAGTTACACCTGAGAATGCAATACTGTTCAATAGCGCTGTTTCACGTTTTCAGTCCCTAATCGGTTCTTTTCTCGTTAAAGCTGTCTGTGTTTCCAAGATCACTGCATTCCATTTTGTTTCTACACAGAACACTTCAGGATAGCTTTCCTGTCTATTTGAGTAGCATCATGAAGAAATATGATGGATTTCATGTTTACATGTCATAAAGTTATCAGTTCACCTGAGAATGCAATACTCTTCAATAGCGCTGTTAAGCGTCAGGATCGGCTTAATTCCTCGTTAGAAGCTTCTCTGTGTCTGAGAACTGAGTTTTTCTCACTCGTTGTCCTGTCTGTTCAGAACGACTTCAGGATAGGTTTTTCCTGTCTATTTGAGTAGCATTCATGAAGAATATGATGGATTTCATGTTTACATGTCATAAAGTTATCAGTTACACCTGAGAATGCAATACTACTTCAATAGCGCTGTTTTCACGTTTCCAGCCCTAAATCGGTTCTTTTTCCTCGTTAAAGCTGTCTGTGTGTCTCAAATCACTGCATTCACATTTAGTGGGATTTCTACACAGAACACTTCAGGATAAGCTTTCCTGTCTATTTGAGTAGCATTCATGAAGAATATGATGGATTTCATGTTTACATGTCATAAAGTTATCAGTTACACCTGAGAATGCAATACTCTTCAATAGCGCTGTTTACGTCAGGATCGGCTTTTTCCTCGTTAGAAGCATTCTCTGTGTCTGAGAATCTCAGCTCGTTGTCCTTGATTCAGAACACTTCAGGATAGTTTTCCTGTCTATTTTGAGTAGCATTCATGAAGAATATGATGGATTTCATGTTTACATGTCATAAAGTTATCAGTTACACCTGAGAATGCAATACTCTTCAATAGCGCTGTTAAGCGTCAGGATCGGCTCTAATTCCTCGTTAGAAGCTTCTGTGTCTGAGAACTGAGTTTTCCACTCGTTGTCCTGTCTACAGAACACTTCAGGATAGGTTTTCCTGTCTATTTGAGTAGCATTCATGAAGAATATGATGGATTTCATGTTTACATGTCATAAAGTTATCAGTTACACCTGAGAATGCAATACTGTTCAATAGCGCTGTTAAGCGTCAGGATCGGCTCTAATTCCTCGTTAGAAGCTTTCCCTGTGTCTCTGAGTTTTTCCCACTCGTTGTCCTGTCATTACAGAACACTTCAGAATATGTTTTCCTCTCTATTTGAGTAGCATTCATGAAGAATATGATGGATTTCATGTTTACATGTCATAAAGTTATCAGTTACACCTGAGAATGCAATACTCTTCAATAGCGCTGTTTAAGCGTCAGGATCGGCTTTAATTCCTCGTTAGAAGCTTCTCTGTGTCTGAGAATGAGTTTTCTCACTTCTTGTTGTCCTGTCTGTTCAGAACACTTCAGGATAGGTTTTCCTGTCTATTTGAGTAGCATTCATGAAGAATATGATGGATTTCATGTTTACATGTCATAAAGTTATCAGTTACACCTGAGAATGCAATACTGTTCAATAGCGCTGTTTAAGCGTCAGGATCGGCTCTAATTCCTCGTTAGAAGCTTCCCTGTGTCTGAGAACTGAGTTTTTCACTCGTTGTCCTGTCTGTCAGAACACTTCAGGATAGTTTTCCTGTCTATTTGAGTAGCATTCATGAAGAATATGATGGATTTCATGTTTACATGTCATAAAGTTATCAGTTACACCTGAGAATGCAATACTCTTCAATAGCGCTGTTTTCACGTTTCCAGGATCGGCTTCTTTTCCTCGTTAAAGCTTCTGTGTGTCTGAAACTGAGCATTCACTATTTATGGATTTCTACACAGAACACTTCAGGATAGTTTTTTCCTGTCTATTTGAGTAGCATTCATGAAGAATATGATGGATTTCATTTTACATGTCATAAAGTTATCAGTTACACCTGAGAATGCAATACTGTTCAATAGCGCTGTTTTAAGCGTCAGGATCCGGCTCTAATTTCCTCGTTAGAAGCTTTCTGTGTCTGAGTTTTTTCTCACTCGTTGTCCTGTCTGTTCAGAACACTTCAGGATAGGTTTTCCTGTCTATTTGAGTAGCATTCATGAAAATGATGGATTTCATGTTTACATGTCATAAAGTTATCAGTTACACCTGAGAATGCAATACTCTCAATAGCGCTGTTTAAGCGTCAGGAATCGGCTTTAATTCCTCGTTAGAAGCATTCTCTGTGTCTGAGAACTGAGTTTTTCTCACTCGTTGTCCTGTCTTACAGAACACTTCAGGATAGTTTTCCTGTCTATTTGAGTAGCATTCATGAAGAATATGATGGATTTCATGTTTACATGTCATAAAGTTATCAGTTACACCTGAGAATGCAATACTCTTCAATAGCGCTGTTAAGCGTCAGGATAAATCGGTCTTTTCCTCGTTAGAAGCTTCTGTGTCTGAAATGACTGCATTTCACTTTTTGTTTTACAGAACACTTCAGGATAGCTTTCCTGTCTATTTGAGTAGCATTCATGAAGAATATGATGGATTTCATGTTTACATGTCATAAAGTTATCAGTTACACCTGAGAATGCAATACTCTTCAATAGCGCTGTTTACGTTTCCAGGACTAAATCGGCTTCTTTCCTCGTTAAAGCTGTCTGTGTGTCTGAAATCTCAGCATTCACATTTGGGATTTCTACACAGAACACTTCAGGATAAGTTTTCCTGTCTATTTGAGTAGCATTCATGAAGAATATGATGGATTTATGTTTACATGTCATAAAGTTATCAGTTACACCTGAGAATGCAATACTCTTCAATAGCGCTGTTTAAGCGTCAGGATCGGCTCTAATTCCTCGTTAGAAGCATTCTCTGTGTCTGAGAAACTGAGTTTTCTCACTCGTTGTCCTGTCTGTTCAGAACACTTCAGGATAGGTTTTCCTGTCTATTTGAGTAGCATTCATGAAGAATATGATGGATTTCATGTTTACATGTCATAAAGTTATCAGTTACACCTGAGAATGCAATACTCTTCAATAGCGCTGTTTAAGCGTTCAGGATCGCTCGGTAATTCCTCGTTAGAAGCTGTCTGTGTCTGAGTTTTCTCACTCGTTGTCCTGTTTTCAGAACACTTCAGGATAAGTGTTTTCCTGTCTATTTGAGTAGCATTCATGAAGAATATGATGGATTTCATGTTTACATGTCATAAAGTTATCAGTTACACCTGAGAATGCAATACTCTTCAATAGCGCTGTTAAGCGTCAGGATCGGCTCTAATTCCTCGTTAGAACATTCTCCTGTGTCTGAAACTGAGTTTTTCTCACTCGTTGTCCTTCTGTTCAGAACACTTCAGGATAGTTTCCTGTCTATTTGAGTAGCATTCATGAAGAATATGATGGATTTCATGTTTACATGTCATAAAGTTATCAGTTACACCTGAGAATGCAATACTGTTCAATAGCGCTGTTTAAGCGTCAGGATCGGCTTAATTCCTCGTTAAAGCATTCCTGTGTTGAGACTGAGTTTTCCACTCGTTGTCCTGTCTACAGAAACTTCAGGATAAGGTTTTCCTGTCTATTTGAGTAGCATTCATGAAGAATATGATGGATTTCATGTTTACATGTCATAAAGTTATCAGTTACACCTGAGAATGCAATACTCTTCAATAGCGCTGTTTAAGCGTTTCAGGATCGGTTTTTCCTCGTTAAAGCATTCTCTGTGTCTCCAAAATCTCAGCATTCACATTTTGTGGGATTCTACACAAACACTTCAGGATAAGGTTTTCCTGTCTATTTGAGTAGCATTCATGAAGAATATGATGGATTTCATGTTTACATGTCATAAAGTTATCAGTTACACCTGAGAATGCAATACTGTTCAATAGCGCTGTTTAAGCGTCAGGATCGGCTTCTTTCCTCGTTAGAAGCTTTCTGTGTCTGAGTTTCTCACTCTTCCTGTCTGTTCAGAACACTTCAGGATAGTTTTCCTGTCTATTTGAGTAGCATTCATGAAGAATATGATGGATTTCATGTTTACATGTCATAAAGTTATCAGTTACACCTGAGAATGCAATACTCTTCAATAGCGCTGTTTAAGCGTCAGGATCGGCTTTAATTCCTCGTTAGAAGCATTTCTGTGTCTGAGAACTGAGTTTTTCTCACTCGTTGTCCTGTCTTTAGAACACTTCAGGATAGGTTTTCCTGTCTATTTGAGTAGCATTCATGAAGAATATGATGGATTTCATGTTTACATGTCATAAAGTTATCAGTTACACCTGAGAATGCAATACTGTTCAATAGCGCTGTTTTAAGCGTTCAGGATCGGTCTTTCCTCGTTAGAAGCTTCTGTGTGTCTGAAGAACTCTGAGTTTTTACTCGTTGTCTACACAGAACACTTCAGGATAGGTTTTCCTGTCTATTTGAGTAGCATTCATGAAGAATATGATGGATTTCATGTTTACATGTCATAAAGTTATCAGTTACACCTGAGAATGCAATACTCTTCAATAGCGCTGTTTAAGCGTCCAGGATAAATCGGCTTCTTTTCCTCGTTAGAAGCATTCTGTGTGTCTCCAAACTGAGTTTACATTTGTTGGGATTTCTACACAGAACACTTCAGGTAGTTTTCCTGTCTATTTGAGTAGCATTCATGAAGAATATGATGGATTTCATGTTTACATGTCATAAAGTTATCAGTTACACCTGAGAATGCAATACTCTTCAATAGCGCTGTTAAGCGTCAGGATCGGCTCTAATTCCTCGTTAGAAGCTTTCTGTGTCTGAGTTTTCTCACTCTTTGTCCTGTCTGTTCAGAACACTTCAGGATAGGTTTTCCTGTCTATTTGAGTAGCATTCATGAAGAATATGATGGATTTCATGTTTACATGTCATAAAGTTATCAGTTACACCTGAGAATGCAATACTCTTCAATAGCGCTGTTACGTCAGGATCGGTCTTTTTCCTCGTTAGCATTCTCTGTGTCTGAGAGACTGATTTTTCACTCGTTGTCCTGTCTGTTCAGAACACTTCAGGATAGGTTTTCCTGTCTATTTGAGTAGCATTCATGAAGAATATGATGGATTTCATGTTTACATGTCATAAAGTTATCAGTTACACCTGAGAATGCAATACTGTTCAATAGCGCTGTTTTCACGTTTCCAGGGCCTATATCGGTTCTTTTCCTCGTTAAAGCTGTCTGTGTGTCTCCAAGATCACTGCATTCACATTTAGTGGGATTTCTACACAGAACACTTCAGGATAAGCTTTCCTGTCTATTTGAGTAGCATTCATGAAGAATATGATGGATTTCATGTTTACATGTCATAAAGTTATCAGTTACACCTGAGAATGCAATACTCTTCAATAGCGCTGTTTTCACGTTTCCAGCACCTAAATCGGTTCTTTTCCTCGTTAAAGCTGTCTGTGTGTCTCCAAAATCTCAGCATTCACATTTATTGGGATTTCTACACAGAACACTTCAGGTTAAGTTTTCCTGTCTATTTGAGTAGCATTCATGAAGAATATGATGGATTTAATGTTTACAAGTCATAAAGTTATCAGTTACACCTGAGAATGCAATACTGTTCAATAGCGCTGTTAAGCGTCAGGATCGGCTCTAATTCCTCGTTAGAAGCTTTCCCTGTGTCTGAGTTTTTCTCACTCTTTGTCCTGTCTGTTCAGAACACTTCAGGATAGGTTTTCCTGTCTATTTGAGTAGCATTCATGAAGAATATGATGGATTTCATGTTTACATGTCATAAAGTTATCAGTTACACCTGAGAATGCAATACTCTTCAATAGCGCTGTTAAGCGTCAGGATCGGCTTTAATTCCTCGTTAGAAGCATTCTCTGTGTCTGAGAACTGAGTTTTTCTCACTCGTTGTCCTGTCTGTTCAGAACACTTCAGGATAGGTTTTCCTGTCTATTTGAGTAGCATTCATGAAGAATATGATGGATTTCATGTTTACATGTCATAAAGTTATCAGTTACACCTGAGAATGCAATACTCTTCAATAGCGCTGTTTAAGCGTTTCAGGATCGGTTCTTTCCTCGTTAGAAGCTGTCTGTGTGTCTCAGAACTGAGTTCTCACTTTTGTTTCTGTTCAGAACACTTCAGGATAGGTTTCCTGTCTATTTGAGTAGCATTCATGAAGAATATGATGGATTTCATGTTTACATGTCATAAAGTTATCAGTTACACCTGAGAATGCAATACTCTTCAATAGCGCTGTTTTCACGTCAGGATCGGTTCTTTTCCTCGTTAAAGCATTCTGTGTCTGAGAACTGAGTTTTTCACATCGTTGTGTTGTCTACACAGAACACTTCAGTAATTTTCCTGTCTATTTGAGTAGCATTCATGAAGAATATGATGGATTTCATGTTTACATGTCATAAAGTTATCAGTTACACCTGAGAATGCAATACTGTTCAATAGCGCTGTTTAAGCGTCAGGATCGGCTTAATTCCTCTTAGAAGCTTCTGTGTCTGAGTTTTTCTCACTCGTTGTCCTGTCTGTTCAGAACACTTCAGGATAGTTTTCCTGTCTATTTGAGTAGCATTCATGAAGAATATGATGGATTTCATGTTTACATGTCATAAAGTTATCAGTTACACCTGAGAATGCAATACTCTTCAATAGCGCTGTTTAAGCGTCAGGATCGGCTTTAATTCCTCGTTAGAAGCTTCTCTGTGTCTGAGAACTGAGTTTTTCTCACTCGTTGTCCTGTCTGTTCAGAACACTTCAGGATAGGTTTTCCTGTCTATTTGAGTAGCATTCATGAAGAATATGATGGATTTCATGTTTACATGTCATAAAGTTATCAGTTACACCTGAGAATGCAATACTGTTCAATAGCGCTGTTTACGTTTCAGGATCGGTTCTTTTCCTCGTTAAAGCTTCTGTGTGTCTCCAAGAACACTGCATTCACATTTAGTGGGATTTCTACACAGAACACTTCAGGATAAGCTTTCCTGTCTATTTGAGTAGCATTCATGAAGAATATGATGGATTTCATGTTTACATGTCATAAAGTTATCAGTTACACCTGAGAATGCAATACTCTTCAATAGCGCTGTTTAAGCGTCAGGATCGGCTTAATTCCTCGTTAGAAGCATTCTCTGTGTCTGAGAACTGAGTTTTTCTCACTCGTTGTCCTGTCTGTTCAGAACACTTCAGGATAGGTTTTCCTGTCTATTTGAGTAGCATTCATGAAGAATATGATGGATTTCATGTTTACATGTCATAAAGTTATCAGTTACACCTGAGAATGCAATACTCTTCAATAGCGCTGTTTTCACGTTTCCAGCACCTAAATCGGCTCTTTTCCTCGTTAAAGCTGTCTGTGTGTCTCCAAAATCTCAGCATTCACATTTATTGGGATTTCTACACAGAACACTTCAGGTTAAGTTTTCCTGTCTATTTGAGTAGCATTCATGAAGAATATGATGGATTTAATGTTTACAAGTCATAAAGTTATCAGTTACACCTGAGAATGCAATACTGTTCAATAGCGCTGTTAAGCGTCAGGATCGGCTCTAATTCCTCGTTAGAAGCTTTCCCTGTGTCTGAGTTTTTCTCACTCTTTGTCCTGTCTGTTCAGAACACTTCAGGATAGGTTTTCCTGTCTATTTGAGTAGCATTCATGAAGAATATGATGGATTTCATGTTTACATGTCATAAAGTTATCAGTTACACCTGAGAATGCAATACTCTTCAATAGCGCTGTTAAGCGTCAGGATCGGCTTTAATTCCTCGTTAGAAGCATTCTCTGTGTCTGAGAACTGAGTTTTTCTCACTCGTTGTCTGTCTGTTTCAGAACACTTCAGGATAGTTTTCCTGTCTATTTGAGTAGCATTCATGAAGAATATGATGGATTTCATGTTTACATGTCATAAAGTTATCAGTTACACCTGAGAATGCAATACTCTTCAATAGCGCTGTTTTAAGCGTTCAGGACTCGGTTCTTTCCTCGTTAAAGCTGTCTGTGTCTCCAGAACTGCATTCACATTTAATGGGATTTCTACACAGAACACTTCAGGATAAGCTTTCCTGTCTATTTGAGTAGCATTCATGAAGAATATGATGGATTTCATGTTTACATGTCATAAAGTTATCAGTTACACCTGAGAATGCAATACTCTTCAATAGCGCTGTTACGTCCAGGATAAATCGGCTCTTTTCCTCGTTAAAGCATTCTGTGTGTCTCCAGAATCTGAGTTCACATTTGTTGGGATTTCTACACAGAACACTTCAGGATAAGTTTTCCTGTCTATTTGAGTAGCATTCATGAAGAATATGATGGATTTCATGTTTACATGTCATAAAGTTATCAGTTACACCTGAGAATGCAATACTCTTCAATAGCGCTGTTAAGCGTCAGGATCGGCTCTAATTCCTCGTTAGAAGCTTCTGTGTCTGTTTTTCTCCACTCTTTGTCCATGTCTGTTCAGAACACTTCAGGATAGGTTTTCCTGTCTATTTGAGTAGCATTCATGAAGAATATGATGGATTTCATGTTTACATGTCATAAAGTTATCAGTTACACCTGAGAATGCAATACTCTTCAATAGCGCTGTTAAGCGTCAGGATCGGCTTTAATTCCTCGTTAGAAAGCTTCTCTGTGTCTGAGAACTGAGTTTTTCACTCGTTGTCCTGTCTGTTCAGAACACTTCAGGATAGGTTTTCCTGTCTATTTGAGTAGCATTCATGAAAATATGATGGATTTTCATGTTTACATGTCATAAAGTTATCAGTTACACCTGAGAATGCAATACTCTTCAATAGCGCTGTTAAGCGTCAGGATCGGCTTTCTTTCCTCGTTAAAGCATTCTGTGTCTGAAATCTGAGCATACATTTGTTGTTTCTACAGAACACTTCAGGATAGGTTTTCCTGTCTATTTGAGTAGCATTCATGAAGAATATGATGGATTTCATGTTTACATGTCATAAAGTTATCAGTTACACCTGAGAATGCAATACTCTTCAATAGCGCTGTTTAGCGTCAGGATCGGCTCTAATTCCTCGTTAGAAGCTTCTGTGTCTGAGTTTTCTCACTCGTTGTCCTGTCTGTTCAGAACACTTCAGGAAGTTTTCCTGTCTATTTGAGTAGCATTCATGAAGAATATGATGGATTTCATGTTTACATGTCATAAAGTTATCAGTTACACCTGAGAATGCAATACTCTTCAATAGCGCTGTTAAGCGTCAGGATCGGCTTAATTCCTCGTTAGAGCTTCCCTGTGTCTGAGAACTGAGTTTTTCCACTCGTTGTCCTGTCTTACAGAACACTTCAGGATAGGTTTTCCTGTCTATTTGAGTAGCATTCATGAAGAATATGATGGATTTCATGTTTACATGTCATAAAGTTATCAGTTACACCTGAGAATGCAATACTGTTCAATAGCGCTGTTAAGCGTCAGGATCGGCTCTAATTCCTCGTTAGAAGCTTCTGTGTCTGAAATCTGCATTCACTTTGGTTCTCACAGAACACTTCAGGATAGGTTTTCCTGTCTATTTGAGTAGCATTCATGAAGAATATGATGGATTTCATGTTTACATGTCATAAAGTTATCAGTTACACCTGAGAATGCAATACTCTTCAATAGCGCTGTTTAAGCGTCAGGATCGGCTTTAATTCCTCGTTAGAAGCATTCTCTGTGTCTGAGAACTGAGTTTTTCTCACTCGTTGTCCTGTCTGTTCAGAACACTTCAGGATAGGTTTTCCTGTCTATTTGAGTAGCATTCATGAAGAATATGATGGATTTCATGTTTACATGTCATAAAGTTATCAGTTACACCTGAGAATGCAATACTGTTCAATAGCGCTGTTTACGTTCCAGGATAAATCGGCTTCTTTTCCTCGTTAAAGCTGTCTGTGTGTCTCCAAGAACTGCATTCACATTTAGTTTTACACAGAACACTTCAGGATAGTTTTCCTGTCTATTTGAGTAGCATTCATGAAGAATATGATGGATTTCATGTTTACATGTCATAAAGTTATCAGTTACACCTGAGAATGCAATACTCTTCAATAGCGCTGTTACGTCAGGATCGGCTTCTAATTCCTCGTTAGAAGCTTTGTGTGTCTGAGAACTGATTTTCTCACTCATTGTCCTGTCTGTTCAGAACACTTCAGATAAGTTTTCCTGTCTATTTGAGTAGCATTCATGAAGAATATGATGGATTTCATGTTTACATTCATAAAGTTATCAGTTACACCTGAGAATGCAATACTGTTCAATAGCGCTGTTTAAGCGTTTCCAGGATAAATCGGCTCTTTTCCTCGTTAAAGCTTCTGTGTGTCTCCAAATCTCAGCATTCACTTTATGGATTCTACACAGAACACTTCAGGATAAGTTTTCCTGTCTATTTGAGTAGCATTCATGAAGAATATGATGGATTTCATGTTTACATGTCATAAAGTTATCAGTTACACCTGAGAATGCAATACTCTTCAATAGCGCTGTTTAAGCGTTCCAGGATAAATCGGCTCTTAATTCCTCGTTAAAGCTGTCTGTGTGTCTGAAAATCTCAGCATTCACATTTTTGGGATTTCTACACAGAACACTTCAGGATAAGTTTTCCTGTCTATTTGAGTAGCATTCATGAAGAATATGATGGATTTCATGTTTACATGTCATAAAGTTATCAGTTACACCTGAGAATGCAATACTCTTCAATAGCGCTGTTAAGCGTCAGGATCGGCTCTAATTCCTCGTTAGAGCTTCCTGTGTCTGAGAACTGAGTTTTTCTCACTCGTTGTCCTGTCTACAGAACACTTCAGGATAGTTTTCCTGTCTATTTGAGTAGCATTCATGAAGAATATGATGGATTTCATGTTTACATGTCATAAAGTTATCAGTTACACCTGAGAATGCAATACTGTTCAATAGCGCTGTTAAGCGTCAGGATCGGCTCTAATTCCTCGTTAGAAGCTTTCTGTGTCTGAGTTTTTCTCACTCGTTGTGTCCTGTCTTCAGAACACTTCAGGATAGTTTTCCTGTTCTATTTGAGTAGCATTCATGAAGAATATGATGGATTTCATGTTTACATGTCATAAAGTTATCAGTTACACCTGAGAATGCAATACTCTTCAATAGCGCTGTTAAGCGTCAGGATCGGCTCTAATTCCTCGTTAGAAGCATTCTCTGTGTCTGAGAACTGAGTTTTTCTCACTCGTTGTCCTGTCTGTTCAGAACACTTCAGGATAGGTTTTCCTGTCTATTTGAGTAGCATTCATGAAGAATATGATGGATTTCATGTTTACATGTCATAAAGTTATCAGTTACACCTGAGAATGCAATACTCTTCAATAGCGCTGTTTAAGCGTCAGGATCGGCTCTAATTCCTCGTTAGAAGCTCCCTGTGTCTGAGAATGAGTTTTTCACTCGTTGTCCTGTCTGTTCAGAACACTTCAGGATAGGTTTTCCTCTATTTGAGTAGCATTCATGAAGAATATGATGGATTTCATGTTTACATGTCATAAAGTTATCAGTTACACCTGAGAATGCAATACTCTTCAATAGCGCTGTTTAACGTTCCAGCATTCGGCTTCTTTTCCTCGTTAAAGCTTCTGTGTGTCTGAAACTCAGCATTCACATTTTGGGATTTCTACACAGAACACTTCAGGATAAGGTTTTCCTGTCTATTTGAGTAGCATTCATGAAGAATATGATGGATTTATGTTTACATGTCATAAAGTTATCAGTTACACCTGAGAATGCAATACTGTTCAATAGCGCTGTTAAGCGTCAGGATCGGCTCTAATTCCTCGTTAGCTTCCCTGTGTCTGAGTTTTTTCCCACTTTTCCTGTTTTACACAACACTTCAGGATAAGTTTCCTGTCTATTTGAGTAGCATTCATGAAGAATATGATGGATTTCATGTTTACATGTCATAAAGTTATCAGTTACACCTGAGAATGCAATACTCTTCAATAGCGCTGTTAAGCGTCAGGATCGGCTTTAATTCCTCGTTAGAAGCATTCTCTGTGTCTGAGAACTGAGTTTTTCCACTCGTTGTCCTGTCTGTCAGAACACTTCAGGATAGGTTTTCCTGTCTATTTGAGTAGCATTCATGAAGAATATGATGGATTTCATGTTTACATGTCATAAAGTTATCAGTTACACCTGAGAATGCAATACTGTTCAATAGCGCTGTTTAACGTTTCAGGATCAGTCGGTTCTAATTCCTCGTTAAAGCTTCCTGTGTGTCTCCAGAACTGAGTTCACATTTTGGGATTTCTCACAGAACACTTCAGGATAAGCTTTTCCTGTCTATTTGAGTAGCATTCATGAAGAATATGATGGATTTCATGTTTACATGTCATAAAGTTATCAGTTACACCTGAGAATGCAATACTCTTCAATAGCGCTGTTTTAAGCGTCAGGATCGGCTTTAATTCCTCGTTAGAAGCATTCTCTGTGTCTGAGAACTGAGTTTTTGTCACTCGTTGTCCTGTCTGTTCAGAACACTTCAGGATAGGTTTTCCTGTCTATTTGAGTAGCATTCATGAAGAATATGATGGATTTCATGTTTACATGTCATAAAGTTATCAGTTACACCTGAGAATGCAATACTGTTCAATAGCGCTGTTTTCACGTTTCAGGAATCGGTCTTTTCCTCGTTAGAGCTGTCTGTGTCTCCAGATCACTGCATTTCACATTTAGTGTTTCTACACAGAACACTTCAGGATAAGCTTTCCTGTCTATTTGAGTAGCATTCATGAAGAATATGATGGATTTCATGTTTACATGTCATAAAGTTATCAGTTACACCTGAGAATGCAATACTCTTCAATAGCGCTGTTTAAGCGTCAGGATCGGCTTTAATTCCTCGTTAGAAGCATTCTCTGTGTCTGAGAACTGAGTTTTTCTCACTCGTTGTCCTGTCTGTTCAGAACACTTCAGGAAGGTTTTCCTGTCTATTTGAGTAGCATTCATGAAGAATATGATGGATTTCATGTTTACATGTCATAAAAGTTATCAGTTACACCTGAGAATGCAATACTGTTCAATAGCGCTGTTAAGCGTCAGGATCGGCTCTAATTCCTCGTTAAAGCTTCTGTGTCTGAGAACTGATTTCCACTCGTTGTCTGTCTACAGAACACTTCAGGATAGTTTTCCTGTCTATTTGAGTAGCATTCATGAAGAATATGATGGATTTCATGTTTACATGTCATAAAGTTATCAGTTACACCTGAGAATGCAATACTCTTCATAGCGCTGTTAAGCGTTCAGGATCGGTCTTTCCTCGTTAGAAGCTTTCCCTGTGTCTGAGTTTTTCTCACTCGTTGTCCTGTCTTTCAGAACACTTCAGGATAGGTTTTCCTGTCTATTTGAGTAGCATTCATGAAGAATATGATGGATTTCATGTTTACATGTCATAAAGTTATCAGTTACACCTGAGAATGCAATACTCTTCAATAGCGCTGTTTAAGCGTCAGGATCGGTTCTCTTTCCTCGTTAGAAGCTTCCCTGTGTCTTGTTTTCTCACTCTTGTCCTGTCTGACAGAACACTTCAGGATAAGGTTTTCCTGTCTATTTGAGTAGCATTCATGAAGAATATGATGGATTTCATGTTTACATGTCATAAAGTTATCAGTTACACCTGAGAATGCAATACTGTTCAATAGCGCTGTTTAAGCGTCAGGATCGGCTTTAATTCCTCGTTAGAAGCTTCTGTGTCTGAGAACTGAGTTTTTCACTCGTTGTCCTGTCTGTTCAGAACACTTCAGGATAGGTTTTCCTGTCTATTTGAGTAGCATTCATGAAGAATATGATGGATTTCATGTTTACATGTCATAAAGTTATCAGTTACACCTGAGAATGCAATACTGTTCAATAGCGCTGTTAAGCGTCAGGATGCCTAATTCCCTCGTTAAAGCTTCTGTGTCTGAGAACTGAGTTTTTCTCACTTTTTGGTTTCTAGAACACTTCAGATAGGTTTTCCTGTCTATTTGAGTAGCATTCATGAAGAATATGATGGATTTCATGTTTACATGTCATAAAGTTATCAGTTACACCTGAGAATGCAATACTTTCAATAGCGCTGTTTTCACGTTTCCAGCTAAATCGGCTCTTTCCTCGTTAAAGCTGTCTGTGTGTCTCCAAACTGAGCATTCACATTTATGGGATTTCTACACAGAACACTTCAGGATAAGTTTTCCTGTCTATTTGAGTAGCATTCATGAAGAATATGATGGATTTAATGTTTACATGTCATAAAGTTATCAGTTACACCTGAGAATGCAATACTGTTCAATAGCGCTGTTAAGCGTCAGGATCGGCTCTAATTCCTCGTTAAAGCTTCCCTGTGTCTGAGTTTTTCTCACTCTTGTCCTGTCTGTTCAGAACACTTCAGGATAGGTTTTCCTGTCTATTTGAATAGCATTCATGAAGAATATGATGGATTTCATGTTTACATGTCATAAAGTTATCAGTTACACCTGAGAATGCAATACTGTTCAATAGCGCTGTTAAGCGTCAGGATCGGCTTTTTCCTCGTTAGAAGCTTCTCTGTGTCTCCAGACTGAGTTTTCTCACTTTGTCCTGATCTGTTCAGAACACTTCAGGATAAGTTTTCCTGTCTATTTGAGTAGCATTCATGAAGAATATGATGGATTTCATGTTTACATGTCATAAAGTTATCAGTTACACCTGAGAATGCAATACTCTTCAATAGCGCTGTTAAGCGTCAGGATCGGCTTTAATTCCTCGTTAGAAGCATTCTCTGTGTCTGAGAACTGAGTTTTTCTCACTCGTTGTGGTTTCACAACACTTCAGGATAGGTTTTCCTGTCTATTTGAGTAGCATTCATGAAGAATATGATGGATTTCATGTTTACATGTCATAAAGTTATCAGTTACACCTGAGAATGCAATACTGTTCAATAGCGCTGTTAAGCGTCAGGATCGGCTCTAATTCCTCGTTAGAAGCATTCCCTGTGTCTGAGAACTGAGTTTTTCCCACTCGTTGTCCTGTCATTACAGAACACTTCAGAATATGTTTTCCTCTATTTAGTAGCATTCATGAAGAATATGATGGATTTCATGTTTACATGTCATAAAGTTATCAGTTACACCTGAGATGCAATATCTGTTCAAAGCGCTGTTTTAACGTTTCAGCGACTAAATCGGTTCTTTTCCTCGTTAAAGCTGTCTGTGTGTCTCCAAGATCACTGCATTCACATTTAGTGGGATTTCTACACAGAACACTTCAGGATAAGCTTTCCTGTCTATTTGAGTAGCATTCATGAAGAATATGATGGATTTCATGTTTACATGTCATAAAGTTATCAGTTACACCTGAGAATGCAATACTCTTCAATAGCGCTGTTTAAGCGTCAGGATCGGCTTTAATTCCTCGTTAGAAGCATTCTCTGTGTCTGAGAACTGAGTTTTTCTCACTCGTTGTCCTGTCTGTTCAGAAAACTTCAGGATAGGTTTTCCTGTCTATTGAGTAGCATTCATGAAGAATATGATGGATTTCATGTTTACATGTCATAAAGTTATCAGTTACACCTGAGAATGCAATACTGTTCAATAGCGCTGTTTTCACGTTTCCAGTGCCTATATCGGTTCTTTTCCTCGTTAAAGCTGTCTGTGTGTCTCCAAGATCACTGCATTCACATTTAGTGGGATTTCTACACAGAACACTTCAGGATAAGCTTTCCTGTCTATTTGAGTAGCATTCATGAAGAATATGATGGATTTCATGTTTACATGTCATAAAGTTATCAGTTACACCTGAGAATGCAATACTCTTCAATAGCGCTGTTTAAGCGTCAGCATCGGTTCTTTTCCTCGTTAGAAGCTTCTCTGTGTGTCTCAGAACTCAGTTCACTTTATTGTTTTCTACAGAACACTTCAGGATAGGTTTTCCTGTCTATTTGAGTAGCATTCATGAAGAATATGATGGATTTTCATGTTTACATGTCATAAAGTTATCAGTTACACCTGAGAATGCAATACCTGAGTTTTTCTCACTCGTTTCCAGTCTGTACAGAACACTTCAGGATAGGTTTTCCTGTCTATTGAGTAGCATTCATGAAGAATATGATGGATTTCATGTTTACATGTCATAAAGTTATCAGTTACACCTGAGAATGCAATACTGTTCAATACGCTGTTTTAACGTTTCCAGCACCTAAATCGGCTCTTTTCCTCTTAAAGCTGTCTCCAAAATCTCAGCATTCACATTTAGGGATTTCCACACAGAACACTTCAGGATAAGTTTTCCTCTCTATTTGAGTAGCATTCATGAAGAATATGATGGATTTCATGTTTACATGTCATAAAGTTATCAGTTACACCTGAGAATGCAATAATGTTCAATAGCGCTGTTAAGCGTCAGATCGGCTCTTTCCTCGTTAAAGCTTCTCTGTGTCTGAACTGAGTTTTCTCACTCGTTGTCCAGTCTGTACAGAACACTTCAGGATAGTTTTCCTGTCTATTTGAGTAGCATTCATGAAGAATATGATGGATTTCATGTTTACATGTCATAAAGTTATCAGTTACACCTGAGAATGCAATACTGTTCAATATCGCTGTTAAGTTTCCAGTCTAATCGGCTCTTTCCTCGTTAAAGCTGTCTCCAAAATCTCAGCATTCACATTTAGTGATTTCCACACAGAACACTTCAGGATAAGGTTTTCCTGTCTATTTGAGTAGCATTCATGAAGAATATGATGGATTTCATGTTTACCTGTCTATTTGAGTAGCATTCATGAAGAATATGATGGATTTCATGTTTACATGTCATAAAGTTATCGGTTACACCTGAGAATGCAATACTGTTCAATAGCGCTGTTTTCAGGTCAGCTCCTAATCGGCTCTTTCCTCGTTAAAGCTGTCTGTGTGTTGCAAATCTCAGCATTCACATTTAGTGGATTTCACACAGAACACTTCAGGATAGGTTTTCCTGTCTATTTGAGTAGCATTCATGAAGAATATGATGGATTTCATGTTTACATGTCATAAAGTTATCGTTACACCTGAGAATGCAATATGTTCAATAGCGCTGTTAAGCGTCAGATCGGCTCTAATTCCTCGTTAGAAGCTTTCTCTGTGTCTGAGGATGAGTTTTTCTCACTCGTTGTCCAGTCTGTACAGAACACTTCAGGATAGGTTTTCCTGTCTATTTGAGTAGCATTCATGAAGAATATGATGGATTTCATGTTTACATGTCATAAAGTTATCAGTTACACCTGAGAATGCAATACTGTTCAATAGCGCTGTTAACGTTTCCAGCACCTAATCGGCTCTTTCCTCGTTAGAAGCTGTCTCCAAAATCTCAGCATTCACATTTAGTGGGATTTCCACACAGAACACTTCAGGATAGTTTTCCTGTCTATTTGAGTAGCATTCATGAAGAATATGATGGATTTCATGTTTACATGTCATAAAGTTATCGTTACACCTGAGAATGCAATAATGTTCAATAGCGCTGTTAAGCGTCAGGATCGGCTCTAATTCCTCGTTAGAAGCTTTCTCTGTGTCTGAGGACTGAGTTTTTCTCACTCGTTGTCCAGTCTGTACAGAACACTTCAGGATAGGTTTTCCTGTCTATTTGAGTAGCATTCATGAAGAATATGATGGATTTCATGTTTACATGTCATAAAGTTATCGGTTACACCTGAGAATGCAATAATGTTCAATAGCGCTGTTAAGCGTCAGGATCGGCTCTAATTCCTCGTTAGAAGCTTTCTCTGTGTCTGAGGACTGAGTTTTTCTCACTCGTTGTCCAGTCTGTACAGAACACTTCAGGATAGGTTTTCCTGTCTATTTGAGTAGCATTCATGAAGAATATGATGGATTTCATGTTTACATGTCATAAAGTTATCAGTTACACCTGAGAATGCAATACTGTTCAATAGCGCTGTTAAGCGTTTCCAGGATCGGCTCTTTCCTCGTTAGAAGCTTCTGTGTCTGAACTGAGTTTTTCTCACTCGTTGTCCAGTCTGTACAGAACACTTCAGGATAGGTTTTCCTGTCTATTTGAGTAGCATTCATGAAGAATATGATGGATTTCATGTTTACATGTCATAAAGTTATCAGTTACACCTGAGAATGCAATACTGTTCAATAGCGCTGTTAAGCGTCAGGATAATCGGCTCTTTCCTCGTTAAAGCTTCTCTGTGTCTGAACTGAGTTTTTTAGTGTTTCTACACAGAACACTTCAGGATAGTTTTCCTGTCTATTTGAGTAGCATTCATGAAGAATATGATGGATTTCATGTTTACATGTCATAAAGTTATCGTTACACCTGAGAATGCAATAATGTTCAATAGCGCTGTTAAGCGTCAGGATCGGCTCTTTCCTCGTTAGAAGCTTTCTCTGTGTCTGAGGACTGAGTTTTTCACTCGTTTCCAGTCTGTACAGAACACTTCAGGATAGTTTTCCTGTCTATTTGAGTAGCATTCATGAAGAATATGATGGATTTCATGTTTACATGTCATAAAGTTATCGTTACACCTGAGAATGCAATACTGTTCAATAGCGCTGTTAACGTCAGGATTCGGCTCTTTCCTCGTTAAAGCTGTCTCCAAAATCTCAGCATTCACATTTAGTGTTTCCACACAGAACACTTCAGGATAGGTTTTCCTGTCTATTTGAGTAGCATTCATGAAGAATATGATGGATTTCATGTTTACATGTCATAAAGTTATCGTTACACCTGAGAATGCAATAATGTTCAATAGCGCTGTTAAGCGTCAGGATCGGCTCTAATTCCTCGTTAGAAGCTTCTCTGTGTCTGAGGACTGAGTTTTTCTCACTCGTTGTCCAGTCTGTACAGAACACTTCAGGATAGGTTTTCCTGTCTATTTGAGTAGCATTCATGA
The DNA here is from genome assembly GCA_002217815.1 of Seriola quinqueradiata. Lineage (NCBI taxonomy): Eukaryota > Metazoa > Chordata > Actinopteri > Carangiformes > Carangidae > Seriola > Seriola quinqueradiata. The sequence goes on along the minus strand of BDMU01000262.1, from coordinate 28,885 downwards.
AGAATATGATGGATTTCATGTTTACATGTCATAAAGTTATCGTTACACCTGAGAATGCAATACTGTTCAATAGCGCTGTTAACGTCAGGATCGGCTCTTTCCTCGTTAAAGCTGTCTGAATCTGAGCATTTTTCACTTTAGTGTTTACAGAACACTTCAGGATAGGTTTTCCTGTCTATTTGAGTAGCATTCATGAAGAATATGATGGATTTCATGTTTACATGTCATAAAGTTATCAGTTACACCTGAGAATGCAATACTGTTCAATAGCGCTGTTAAGCGTCAGCATCGGCTCTTTCCTCGTTAAAGCTGTTCTCTGTGTCTGAGGACTGAGTTTCTCACTTTGTCCAGTCTGTACAGAACACTTCAGGATAGTTTTCCTGTCTATTTGAGTAGCATTCATGAAGAATATGATGGATTTCATGTTTACATGTCATAAAGTTATCGTTACACCTGAGAATGCAATAATGTTCAATAGCGCTGTTAAGCGTCAGGATTCGGCTCTTTCCTCGTTAAAGCTGTCTGAACTGAGTTCACTTTGTGTTTCCACACAGAACACTTCAGGATAGTTTTCCTGTCTATTTGAGTAGCATTCATGAAGAATATGATGGATTTCATGTTTACATGTCATAAAGTTATCGTTACACCTGAGAATGCAATAATGTTCAATAGCGCTGTTAAGCGTCAGGATCGGCTCTAATTCCTCGTTAGAAGCTTTCTCTGTGTCTGAGGACTGAGTTTTTCTCACTCGTTGTCCAGTCTGTACAGAACACTTCAGGATAGGTTTTCCTGTCTATTTGAGTAGCATTCATGAAGAATATGATGGATTTCATGTTTACATGTCATAAAGTTATCAGTTACACCTGAGAATGCAATACTGTTCAATAGCGCTGTTTAAGCGTCAGGATCGGCTCTTTCCTCGTTAGAAGCTTTCTCTGTGTCTGAGCTGATTTTTTCACTCGTTGTCCAGTCTGTACAGAACACTTCAGGATAGTTTTCCTGTCTATTTGAGTAGCATTCATGAAGAATATGATGGATTTCATGTTTACATGTCATAAAGTTATCGTTACACCTGAGAATGCAATACTGTTCAATAGCGCTGTTAAGCGTCAGGATAATCGGCTCTTTCCTCGTTAAAGCTCTGTGTTCCACTCGTTCACATTGTGTCACAGAACACTTCAGGATAGGTTTTCCTGTCTATTTGAGTAGCATTCATGAAGAATATGATGGATTTCATGTTTACATGTCATAAAGTTATCAGTTACACCTGAGAATGCAATAATGTTCAATAGCGCTGTTTAAGCGTCAGGATCGGCTCTAATTCCTCGTTAGAAGCTTTCTCTGTGTCTGAGGACTGAGTTTTTCTCACTCGTTGTCCAGTCTGTACAGAACACTTCAGGATAGTTTTCCTGTCTATTTGAGTAGCATTCATGAAGAATATGATGGATTTCATGTTTACATGTCATAAAGTTATCGTTACACCTGAGAATGCAATAATGTTCAATAGCGCTGTTAAGCGTCAGGATCGGCTCTAATTCCTCGTTAGAAGCTTTCTCCAACTGAGCATTCACTTTAGTGTTTCCACACAGAACACTTCAGGATAGGTTTTCCTGTCTATTTGAGTAGCATTCATGAAGAATATGATGGATTTCATGTTTACATGTCATAAAGTTATCAGTTACACCTGAGAATGCAATACTGTTCAATAGCGCTGTTAAGCGTCAGGATCGGCTCTTTCCTCGTTAGAAGCTTTCTCTGTGTCTGAGGACTGAGTTTTTCTCACTCGTTGTCCAGTCTGTACAGAACACTTCAGGATAGTTTTCCTGTCTATTTGAGTAGCATTCATGAAGAATATGATGGATTTCATGTTTACATGTCATAAAGTTATCAGTTACACCTGAGAATGCAATACTGTTCAATAGCGCTGTTAACGTCCAGGATAAATCGGCTCTTTCCTCGTTAGAAGCTTCTCCAAATCTCAGCATTCACATTTAGTGGATTTCCACACAGAACACTTCAGGATAGTTTTCCTGTCTATTTGAGTAGCATTCATGAAGAATATGATGGATTTCATGTTTACATGTCATAAAGTTATCGTTACACCTGAGAATGCAATACTGTTCAATAGCGCTGTTAAGCGTCAGGATCGGCTCTAATTCCTCGTTAGAAGCTTTCTCTGTGTCTGAGGACTGAGTTTTTCTCACTCGTTGTCCAGTCTGTACAGAACACTTCAGGATAGGTTTTCCTGTCTATTTGAGTAGCATTCATGAAGAATATGATGGATTTCATGTTTACATGTCATAAAGTTATCAGTTACACCTGAGAATGCAATACTGTTCAATAGCGCTGTTAAGCGTCAGGATCGGCTCTTTTCCTCGTTAAAGCTTTCTCTGTGTCAGGACTGATTTTTCCATCGTTGTCCAGTCTGTACAGAACACTTCAGGATAGTTTTCCTGTCTATTTGAGTAGCATTCATGAAGAATATGATGGATTTCATGTTTACATGTCATAAAGTTATCGTTACACCTGAGAATGCAATACTGTTCAATAGCGCTGTTAAGGTCGCTCTATCGGCTCTTTCCTCGTTAAAGCTTCTGTGTGTTTAATCTCACTTCGTTTAGTGTACAGAACACTTCAGGATAGGTTTTCCTGTCTATTTGAGTAGCATTCATGAAGAATATGATGGATTTCATGTTTACATGTCATAAAGTTATCAGTTACACCTGAGAATGCAATACTGTTCAATAGCGCTGTTTTGCGTCAGGATCGGCTCTAATTCCTCGTTAAAGCTGTTCTCTGTGTCAGACTGATTCTCATTTGTGTCTACAGAACACTTCAGGATAAGTTTTCCTGTCTATTTGAGTAGCATTCATGAAGAATATGATGGATTTCATGTTTACATGTCATAAAGTTATCGGTTACACCTGAGAATGCAATAATGTTCAATAGCGCTGTTAAGCGTCAGGATCGGCTCTAATTCCTCGTTAGAAGCTTTCTCTGTGTCTGAGGACTGAGTTTTTCTCACTCGTTGTCCAGTCTGTACAGAACACTTCAGGATAGGTTTTCCTGTCTATTTGAGTAGCATTCATGAAGAATATGATGGATTTCATGTTTACATGTCATAAAGTTATCAGTTACACCTGAGAATGCAATACTGTTCAATAGCGCTGTTTTAACGTTTCCAGGAAATCGGCTCTTTTCCTCGTTAAAGCTGTCTCCAAAATCTCAGCATTCACATTTAGTGGGATTTCCACACAGAACACTTCAGGATAGTTTTCCTGTCTATTTGAGTAGCATTCATGAAGAATATGATGGATTTCATGTTTACATGTCATAAAGTTATCGTTACACCTGAGAATGCAATACTGTTCAATAGCGCTGTTTCAAGGTTTCCAGCTCTAATCGGCTCTTTCCTCGTTAAAGCTTTCTCTGTGTCCAAAATCTCAGTTCACATTTGTGTTTACACAGAACACTTCAGGATAGGTTTTCCTGTCTATTTGAGTAGCATTCATGAAGAATATGATGGATTTCATGTTTACATGTCATAAAGTTATCAGTTACACCTGAGAATGCAATAATGTTCAATAGCGCTGTTAAGCGTCAGGATCGGCTCTAATTCCTCGTTAGAAGCTTTCTCTGTGTCTGAGGACTGAGTTTTTCTCACTCGTTGTCCAGTCTGTACAGAACACTTCAGGATAGGTTTTCCTGTCTATTTGAGTAGCATTCATGAAGAATATGATGGATTTCATGTTTACATGTCATAAAGTTATCAGTTACACCTGAGAATGCAATACTGTTCAATAGCGCTGTTAAGCGTCAGGATCGGCTCTAATTCCTCGTTAGAAGCTTCTCTGTGTCTGAGGACTGAGTTTTTCTCACTCGTTGTCCAGTCTGTACAGAACACTTCAGGATAGGTTTTCCTGTCTATTTGAGTAGCATTCATGAAGAATATGATGGATTTCATGTTTACATGTCATAAAGTTATCGTTACACCTGAGAATGCAATACTGTTCAATAGCGCTGTTAAGCGTCAGGATCGGCTCTTTCCTCGTTAGAAGCTTTCTCTGTGTCTGAGGACTGAGTTTTTCACTCGTTGTCCAGTCTGTACAGAACACTTCAGGATAGTTTTCCTGTCTATTTGAGTAGCATTCATGAAGAATATGATGGATTTCATGTTTACATGTCATAAAGTTATCAGTTACACCTGAGAATGCAATACTGTTCAATAGCGCTGTTAAGCGTTTCCAGGATTCGGCTCTTTCCTCGTTAAAGCTGTCTCCAAATCTCAGCATTCACATTTAGTGTTTCCACACAGAACACTTCAGGATAGGTTTTCCTGTCTATTTGAGTAGCATTCATGAAGAATATGATGGATTTCATGTTTACATGTCATAAAGTTATCAGTTACACCTGAGAATGCAATACTGTTCAATAGCGCTGTTAAGGTCAGCTCATCGGCTCTTTCCTCGTTAAAGCTTTCTCTGTGTGCCAAAATCTCAGCATTCACTTTAGTGTCTGTACAGAACACTTCAGGATAGGTTTTCCTGTCTATTTGAGTAGCATTCATGAAGAATATGATGGATTTCATGTTTACATGTCATAAAGTTATCGTTACACCTGAGAATGCAATACTGTTCAATAGCGCTGTTAAGCGTCAGGATCGGCTCTTTCCTCGTTAAAGCTTTCTCTGTGTCTGAGGACTGAGTTTTTCTCACTCGTTGTCCAGTCTGTACAGAACACTTCAGGATAGTTTTCCTGTCTATTTGAGTAGCATTCATGAAGAATATGATGGATTTCATGTTTACATGTCATAAAGTTATCGTTACACCTGAGAATGCAATAATGTTCAATAGCGCTGTTAAGCGTCAGGATCGGCTCTAATTCCTCGTTAGAAGCTTTCTCTGTGTCTGAGGACTGAGTTTTTCTCACTCGTTGTCCAGTCTGTACAGAACACTTCAGGATAGGTTTTCCTGTCTATTTGAGTAGCATTCATGAAGAATATGATGGATTTCATGTTTACATGTCATAAAGTTATCAGTTACACCTGAGAATGCAATAATGTTCAATAGCGCTGTTAAGCGTCAGGATCGGCTCTAATTCCTCGTTAGAAGCTTTCTCTGTGTCTGAGGACTGAGTTTTTCTCACTCGTTGTCCAGTCTGTACAGAACACTTCAGGATAGGTTTTCCTGTCTATTTGAGTAGCATTCATGAAGAATATGATGGATTTCATGTTTACATGTCATAAAGTTATCAGTTACACCTGAGAATGCAATACTGTTCAATAGCGCTGTTTTAAGCGTTAGCATAATCGGCTCTTTCCTCGTTAAAGCTGTCTTGTGTTGCCAAAATCTCAGCATTCACATTTAGTGGGATCTGTACAGAACACTTCAGGATAGTTTTCCTGTCTATTTGAGTAGCATTCATGAAGAATATGATGGATTTCATGTTTACATGTCATAAAGTTATCAGTTACACCTGAGAATGCAATACTGTTCAATAGCGCTGTTAAGCGTCAGGATCGGCTCTAATTCCTCGTTAGAAGCTTTCTCTGTGTCTGAGGACTGAGTTTTTCACTCGTTGTCCAGTCTGTACAGAACACTTCAGGATAGGTTTTCCTGTCTATTTGAGTAGCATTCATGAAGAATATGATGGATTTCATGTTTACATGTCATAAAGTTATCAGTTACACCTGAGAATGCAATACTGTTCAATAGCGCTGTTTTAACGTTTCCAGCGCCTAAATCGGCTCTTTCCTCGTTAAAGCTGTCTCCAAAATCTCAGCATTCACATTTAGTGGATCACTGCATTCACATTTGTGGATTTCTACAGAACACTTCAGGATAAGTTTTCCTGTCTATTTGAGTAGCATTCATGAAGAATATGATGGATTTCATGTTTACATGTCATAAAGTTATCAGTTACACCTGAGAATGCAATACTGTTCAATAGCGCTGTTAAGCGTGAGGATCGGCTCTAATTCCTCGTTAGAAGCTTCTGTGTCTGAGAACTGAGTTTTTCACTCGTTGTCCTGTCTTACAGAACACTTCAGGATAGTTTTCCTGTCTATTTGAGTAGCATTCATGAAGAATATGATGGATTTCATGTTTACATGTCATAAAGTTATCAGTTACACCTGAGAATGCAATACTGTTCAATAGCGCTGTTTTAAGCGTCAGGATAATCGGCTCTTTCCTCGTTAAAGCTGTCTGTGTGTCTGAGATCTCTGCATCTCACTTTTGTTGTCTACAGAACACTTCAGGATAGTTTTCCTGTCTATTTGAGTAGCATTCATGAAGAATATGATGGATTTCATGTTTACATGTCATAAAGTTATCAGTTACACCTGAGAATGCAATACTGTTCAATAGCGCTGTTTAAGCGTCAGGATCGGCTTTTTCCTCGTTAGAAGCTTCTCTGTGTCTGAGAACTGATTCACTTTGTCCTGTCTTTACACAGAACACTTCAGGATAGGTTTTCCTGTCTATTTGAGTAGCATTCATGAAGAATATGATGGATTTCATGTTTACATGTCATAAAGTTATCAGTTACACCTGAGAATGCAATACTGTTCAATAGCGCTGTTTAAGCGTCAGGATCGGTTCTTTTCCTCGTTAAAGCTTCTGTGTCTGAGAACTGATTCACATTTGTCGTTTCTACACAGAACACTTCAGGATAAGTTTTCCTGTCTATTTGAGTAGCATTCATGAAGAATATGATGGATTTCATGTTTACATGTCATAAAGTTATCAGTTACACCTGAGAATGCAATACTCTTCAATAGCGCTGTTTAACGTTTCAGGATAAATCGGTTCTTTTCCTCGTTAAAGCTGTCTGTGTGTCTCCAAATCTCAGCATTCACATTTATTGGATTTCTACACAGAACACTTCAGGATAAGTTTTCCTGTCTATTTGAGTAGCATTCATGAAGAATATGATGGATTTCATGTTTACATGTCATAAAGTTATCAGTTACACCTGAGAATGCAATACTGTTCAATAGCGCTGTTAAGCGTCCAGGATCGGCTCTAATTCCTCGTTAGAAGCTTCTGTCTGAGTTTTTCTCACTCTTGTCCTGTCTTTCAGAACACTTCAGGATAGTTTTCCTGTCTATTTGAGTAGCATTCATGAAGAATATGATGGATTTCATGTTTACATGTCATAAAGTTATCAGTTACACCTGAGAATGCAATACTCTTCAATAGCGCTGTTAAGCGTCAGGATCGGCTTTAATTCCTCGTTAGAAGCTTCTCTGTGTCTGAGAACTGAGTTTTTCTCACTCGTTGTCCTGTCTGTTCAGAACACTTCAGGATAGGTTTTCCTGTCTATTTGAGTAGCATTCATGAAGAATATGATGGATTTCATGTTTACATGTCATAAAGTTATCAGTTACACCTGAGAATGCAATACTGTTCAATAGCGCTGTTAAGCGTCAGGATCGGCTCTTTTCCTCGTTAAAGCTTCTGTGTCTCAAGAACTGATTCACTTTGTGTTTCTACACAGAACACTTCAGGATAGTTTTCCTGTCTATTTGAGTAGCATTCATGAAGAATATGATGGATTTCATGTTTACATGTCATAAAGTTATCAGTTACACCTGAGAATGCAATACTCTTCAATAGCGCTGTTAACGTCAGGATCGGCTTTTCCTCGTTAAAGCTTCTGTGTGTCTGATCACTGCATTCACTTTGGTTTCTCACAGAACACTTCAGGATAGGTTTTCCTGTCTATTTGAGTAGCATTCATGAAGAATATGATGGATTTCATGTTTACATGTCATAAAGTTATCAGTTACACCTGAGAATGCAATACTGTTCAATAGCGCTGTTAAGCGTCAGGATCGGCTTTAATTCCTCGTTAGAAGCATTCTCTGTGTCTGAGAACTGAGTTTTTCTCACTCGTTGTCCTGTCTGTTCAGAACACTTCAGGATAGGTTTTCCTGTCTATTTGAGTAGCATTCATGAAGAATATGATGGATTTCATGTTTACATGTCATAAAGTTATCAGTTACACCTGAGAATGCAATACTCTTCAATAGCGCTGTTTTCACGTTTCCAGTGCCTAAATCGGTTCTTTTCCTCGTTAAAGCTGTCTGTGTGTCTCCAAGATCACTGCATTCACATTTATTGGGATTTCTACACAGAACACTTCAGGATAGTTTTCCTGTCTATTTGAGTAGCATTCATGAAGAATATGTTGGATTTCATGTTTACATGTCATAAAGTTATCAGTTACACCTGAGAATGCAATACTGTTCAATAGCGCTGTTAAGCGTCAGGATCGGCTCTAATTCCTCGTTAGAAGCATTCCCTGTGTCTGAGAACTGAGTTTTTCCCACTCGTTGTCCTGTCATTACAGAACACTTCAGGATAGTTTTCCTGTCTATTTGAGTAGCATTCATGAAGAATATGATGGATTTCATGTTTACATGTCATAAAGTTATCAGTTACACCTGAGAATGCAATACTGTTCAATAGCGCTGTTAAGCGTCAGGATCGGCTCTTTCCTCGTTAGAAGCTTCTGTGTGTCTGAAACTGATTCACATTTTGATTTCTCAGAACACTTCAGGATAGGTTTTCCTGTCTATTTGAGTAGCATTCATGAAGAATATGATGGATTTCATGTTTACATGTCATAAAGTTATCAGTTACACCTGAGAATGCAATACTCTTCAATAGCGCTGTTTTCACGTTTCCAGTGCCTAAATCGGTTCTTTTCCTCGTTAAAGCTGTCTGTGTGTCTCCAAGATCACTGCATTCACATTTTGGGTTCTACACAGAACACTTCAGGATAAGCTTTCCTGTCTATTTGAGTAGCATTCATGAAGAATATGATGGATTTCATGTTTACATGTCATAAAGTTATCAGTTACACCTGAGAATGCAATACTCTTCAATAGCGCTGTTTAAGCGTCAGGATCGGCTTTAATTCCTCGTTAGAAGCATTCTCTGTGTCTGAGAACTGATTCACTCGTTGTCCTGTCTTTCAGAACACTTCAGGATAGGTTTTCCTGTCTATTTGAGTAGCATTCATGAAGAATATGATGGATTTCATGTTTACATGTCATAAAGTTATCAGTTACACCTGAGAATGCAATACTCTTCAATAGCGCTGTTTAACGCAGTCTAATCGGTTCTTTCCTCGTTAAAGCTGTCTGTGTCTGAGAACTGCATTCACATTTGTGTTTCTACACAGAACACTTCAGGATAGTTTTCCTGTCTATTTGAGTAGCATTCATGAAGAATATGATGGATTTCATGTTTACATGTCATAAAGTTATCAGTTACACCTGAGAATGCAATACTGTTCAATAGCGCTGTTAAGCGTCAGGATCGGCTTAATTCCTCGTTAGAAGCTTCTCTGTGTCTGAGAACTGAGTTTTTCTCACTCGTTGTCCTGTCTGTTCAGAACACTTCAGGATAGGTTTTCCTGTCTATTTGAGTAGCATTCATGAAGAATATGATGGATTTCATGTTTACATGTCATAAAGTTATCAGTTACACCTGAGAATGCAATACTCTTCAATAGCGCTGTTTAAGCTTCAGGATCGGCTTAATTCCTCGTTAGAAGCATTCTCTGTGTCTGAGAACTGAGTTTTTCTCACTCGTTGTCCTGTCTGTTCAGAACACTTCAGGATAGGTTTTCCTGTCTATTTGAGTAGCATTCATGAAGAATATGATGGATTTCATGTTTACATGTCATAAAGTTATCAGTTACACCTGAGAATGCAATACTCTTCAATAGCGCTGTTTAAGCGTCAGGATCGGCTTAATTCCTCGTTAGAAGCTTCTCTGTGTCTGAGAACTGAGTTTTTCTCACTCGTTGTCCTGTCTGTTCAGAACACTTCAGGATAGTTTTCCTGTCTATTTGAGTAGCATTCATGAAGAATATGATGGATTTCATGTTTACATGTCATAAAGTTATCAGTTACACCTGAGAATGCAATACTCTTCAATAGCGCTGTTTAAGCTTCAGGATCGGCTTTAATTCCTCGTTAGAAGCTCTCTGTGTCTGAGAACTGAGTTTTTCTCACTCGTTGTCCTGTCTGTTCAGAACACTTCAGGATAGGTTTTCCTGTCTATTTGAGTAGCATTCATGAAGAATATGATGGATTTCATGTTTACATGTCATAAAGTTATCAGTTACACCTGAGAATGCAATACTTCAATAGCGCTGTTTTAAGCGTCAGGATCGGCTTTTCCTCGTTAAAGCTTCTGTGTGTCTGAGAACTGATTTTTCACTTTGTGTTTCTACAGAACACTTCAGGATAGGTTTTCCTGTCTATTTGAGTAGCATTCATGAAGAATATGATGGATTTCATGTTTACATGTCATAAAGTTATCAGTTACACCTGAGAATGCAATACTGTTCAATAGCGCTGTTAAGCGTCAGGATCGGCTCTAATTCCTCGTTAGAAGCTTCTGTGTCTGAGAACTGAGTTTTTCTCACTCGTTGTCCTGTCTTACAGAACACTTCAGGATAGGTTTTCCTGTCTATTTGAGTAGCATTCATGAAGAATATGATGGATTTCATGTTTACATGTCATAAAGTTATCAGTTACACCTGAGAATGCAATACTGTTCAATAGCGCTGTTTAACGTCAATCGGCTTTTCCTCGTTAGAAGCTGTCTGTGTCTCCAAGATCTCTGCATTCACATTTTGATTTCTACACAGAACACTTCAGGATAAGTTTTCCTGTCTATTTGAGTAGCATTCATGAAGAATATGATGGATTTCATGTTTACATGTCATAAAGTTATCAGTTACACCTGAGAATGCAATACTGTTCAATAGCGCTGTTAAGCGTCAGGATCGGCTCTAATTCCTCGTTAGAAGCATTCCCTGTGTCTGAGAACTGAGTTTTTCCCACTCGTTGTCCTGTCTTCAGAACACTTCAGGATAGTTTTCCTGTCTATTTGAGTAGCATTCATGAAGAATATGATGGATTTCATGTTTACATGTCATAAAGTTATCAGTTACACCTGAGAATGCAATACTGTTCAATAGCGCTGTTTTAAGCGTCAATCGGTTCTTTTCCTCGTTAGAAGCTTCTGTGTGTCTGAGAACTGATTCACTTTGTGTTTCTACAGAACACTTCAGGATAGGTTTTCCTGTCTATTTGAGTAGCATTCATGAAGAATATGATGGATTTCATGTTTACATGTCATAAAGTTATCAGTTACACCTGAGAATGCAATACTCTTCAATAGCGCTGTTTTCACGTTTCCAGCTAAATCGGCTTTTCCTCGTTAAAGCTGTCTGTGTGTCTCCAAAATCTGCATTCACATTTAGTGGGATTTCTACACAGAACACTTCAGGTTAAGTTTTCCTGTCTATTTGAGTAGCATTCATGAAGAATATGATGGATTTAATGTTTACAAGTCATAAAGTTATCAGTTACACCTGAGAATGCAATACTGTTCAATAGCGCTGTTAAGCGTCAGGATCGGCTCTAATTCCTCGTTAGAAGCTTCTGTGTCTGAGTTTTTCTCACTCGTTGTCCTGTCTTTCAGAACACTTCAGGATAGGTTTTCCTGTCTATTTGAATAGCATTCATGAAGAATATGATGGATTTCATGTTTACATGTCATAAAGTTATCAGTTACACCTGAGAATGCAATACTCTTCAATAGCGCTGTTAAGCGTCAGGATCGGCTTTAATTCCTCGTTAGAAGCATTCTCTGTGTCTGAGAACTGAGTTTTTCTCACTCGTTGTCCTGTCTGTTCAGAACACTTCAGGATAGGTTTTCCTGTCTATTTGAGTAGCATTCATGAAGAATATGATGGATTTCATGTTTACATGTCATAAAGTTATCAGTTACACCTGAGAATGCAATACTGTTCAATAGCGCTGTTAACGTCCAGGATCGGCTCTTTCCTCGTTAAAGCTTCTGTGTGTCTGAGAACTGCATTCACATTTGTGTTTCTCAGAACACTTCAGGATAGTTTTCCTGTCTATTTGAGTAGCATTCATGAAGAATATGATGGATTTCATGTTTACATGTCATAAAGTTATCAGTTACACCTGAGAATGCAATACTCTTCAATAGCGCTGTTTTAACGTCAGGATCGGCTTTTCCTCGTTAAAGCTTCTGTGTCTGATCACTGATTCACTTTGTGTTTCTACACAGAACACTTCAGGATAGGTTTTCCTGTCTATTTGAGTAGCATTCATGAAGAATATGATGGATTTCATGTTTACATGTCATAAAGTTATCAGTTACACCTGAGAATGCAATACTGTTCAATAGCGCTGTTAAGCGTCAGGATCGGCTTAATTCCTCGTTAGAAGCTTCTCTGTGTCTGAGAACTGAGTTTTTCTCACTCGTTGTCCTGTCTGTTCAGAACACTTCAGGATAGGTTTTCCTGTCTATTTGAGTAGCATTCATGAAGAATATGATGGATTTCATGTTTACATGTCATAAAGTTATCAGTTACACCTGAGAATGCAATACTCTTCAATAGCGCTGTTTAAGCGTCAGGATCGGCTTTAATTCCTCGTTAGAAGCATTCTCTGTGTCTGAGAACTGAGTTTTTCTCACTCGTTGTCCTGTCTGTTCAGAACACTTCAGGATAGTTTTCCTGTCTATTTGAGTAGCATTCATGAAGAATATGATGGATTTCATGTTTACATGTCATAAAGTTATCAGTTACACCTGAGAATGCAATACTCTTCAATAGCGCTGTTTAACGTCAGGATCGGTTCTTTTCCTCGTTAAAGCTTCTGTGTGTCTGAGAACTGATTCACTTTGTGTCTACACAGAACACTTCAGGATAAGTTTTCCTGTCTATTTGAGTAGCATTCATGAAGAATATGATGGATTTCATGTTTACAAGTCATAAAGTTATCAGTTACACCTGAGAATGCAATACTTCAATAGCGCTTTAAGCGTCAGGATCGGCTTAATTCCTCGTTAGAAGCATTCTCTGTGTCTGAGAACTGAGTTTTTCTCACTCGTTGTCCTGTCTGTTCAGAACACTTCAGGATAGGTTTTCCTGTCTATTTGAGTAGCATTCATGAAGAATATGATGGATTTCATGTTTACATGTCATAAAGTTATCAGTTACACCTGAGAATGCAATACTCTTCAATAGCGCTGTTTAACGTCAGGATCGGCTTTTCCTCGTTAGAAGCTCTCTGTGTCTGAGAACTGTTTCACTTTGTTGTTTTCAGAACACTTCAGGATAAGTTTTCCTGTCTATTTGAGTAGCATTCATGAAGAATATGATGGATTTAATGTTTACATGTCATAAAGTTATCAGTTACACCTGAGAATGCAATACTGTTCAATAGCGCTTTAAGCGTCAGGATCGGCTCTTTCCTCGTTAGAAGCTTTCTGTGTCTGAGTTTTCTCACTCGTTGTGTCTGTTCAGAACACTTCAGGATAGTTTTCCTGTCTATTTGAGTAGCATTCATGAAGAATATGATGGATTTCATGTTTACATGTCATAAAGTTATCAGTTACACCTGAGAATGCAATACTCTTCAATAGCGCTGTTAACGTCAGGATCGGCTTTAATTCCTCGTTAGAAGCTTCTCTGTGTCTAGAACTGAGTTTTTCTCACTCGTTGTCCTGTCTGTTCAGAACACTTCAGGATAGTTTTCCTGTCTATTTGAGTAGCATTCATGAAGAATATGATGGATTTCATGTTTACATGTCATAAAGTTATCAGTTACACCTGAGAATGCAATACTGTTCAATAGCGCTGTTTTAACGTTTCAGCTAATCGGTTCTTTTCCTCGTTAAAGCTGTCTGTGTGTCTCAAGACTGCATTCACTTTGTTTCTACACAGAACACTTCAGGATAAGTTTTCCTGTCTATTTGAGTAGCATTCATGAAGAATATGATGGATTTCATGTTTACATGTCATAAAGTTATCAGTTACACCTGAGAATGCAATACTCTTCAATAGCGCTGTTTAAGCGTCAGGATCGGCTTAATTCCTCGTTAGAAGCTTCTCTGTGTCTGAAACTGAGTTTTTCCACTCGTTTTGTCTACAGAACACTTCAGGATAGTTTTCCTGTCTATTTGAGTAGCATTCATGAAGAATATGATGGATTTCATGTTTACATGTCATAAAGTTATCAGTTACACCTGAGAATGCAATACTGTTCAATAGCGCTGTTAAGCGTCAGGATCGGCTTAATTCCTCGTTAAAGCTTCTGTGTCTGACTGTTTTCTCACTTTGTGTTTCTGTTCAGAACACTTCAGGATAGTTTTCCTGTCTATTTGAGTAGCATTCATGAAGAATATGATGGATTTCATGTTTACATGTCATAAAGTTATCAGTTACACCTGAGAATGCAATACTCTTCAATAGCGCTGTTTAAGCGTCAGGATCGGCTTAATTCCTCGTTAAAGCTTCTCTGTGTCTGAGAACTGAGTTTTTCACATTTGTCCTGTCTTTCAGAACACTTCAGGATAGTTTTCCTGTCTATTTGAGTAGCATTCATGAAGAATATGATGGATTTCATGTTTACATGTCATAAAGTTATCAGTTACACCTGAGAATGCAATACTGTTCAATAGCGCTGTTAAGCGTCAGGATCGGCCCTAATTCCTCGTTAGAAGCTTCTGTGTCTGAGAACTGAGTTTTTCTCACTCGTTGTCCTGTCTTCAGAACACTTCAGGATAGGTTTTCCTGTCTATTTGAGTAGCATTCATGAAGAATATGATGGATTTCATGTTTACATGTCATAAAGTTATCAGTTACACCTGAGAATGCAATACTCTTCAATAGCGCTGTTAAGCGTCAGGATCGGCTCTAATTCCTCGTTAGAAGCTTCTCTCTGAGAACTGAGTTTTTCTCACTCGTTGTCCTGTCTGTTCAGAACACTTCAGGATAGGTTTTCCTGTCTATTTGAGTAGCATTCATGAAGAATATGATGGATTTCATGTTTACATGTCATAAAGTTATCAGTTACACCTGAGAATGCAATACTCTTCAATAGCGCTGTTAAGCGTCAGGATCGGCTCTAATTCCTCGTTAGAAGCTGTCTGTGTCTGAGATCACTTTGTCCTGTCTTTCAGAACACTTCAGGATAGTTTTCCTGTCTATTTGAGTAGCATTCATGAAGAATATGATGGATTTCATGTTTACATGTCATAAAGTTATCAGTTACACCTGAGAATGCAATACTCTTCAATAGCGCTGTTAAGCGTCAGGATCGGCTTAATTCCTCGTTAAAGCATTCTCTGTGTCTGAGAACTGAGTTTTTCTCACTCGTTGTCCTGTCTTTCAGAACACTTCAGGATAGGTTTTCCTGTCTATTTGAGTAGCATTCATGAAGAATATGATGGATTTCATGTTTACATGTCATAAAGTTATCAGTTACACCTGAGAATGCAATACTGTTCAATAGCGCTGTTAAGCGTCAGGATCGGCTTTTCCTCGTTAAAGCTTCTGTGTCTGAGAACTGATTCACTCGTTGTCCTGTCTGTTCAGAACACTTCAGGATAGTTTTCCTGTCTATTTGAGTAGCATTCATGAAGAATATGATGGATTTCATGTTTACATGTCATAAAGTTATCAGTTACACCTGAGAATGCAATACTGTTCAATAGCGCTGTTTTAACGTTTCCAGCTAATCGGCTCTTTTCCTCGTTAAAGCTGTCTGTGTGTCTCCAAATCTGATTCACATTTATTGATTTCTACACAGAACACTTCAGGAAGTTTTCCTGTCTATTTGAGTAGCATTCATGAAGAATATGATGGATTTAATGTTTACAAGTCATAAAGTTATCAGTTACACCTGAGAATGCAATACTGTTCAATAGCGCTGTTAAGCGTCAGGATCGGCTCTAATTCCTCGTTAGAAGCTTCTGTGTCTGAGTTTTTCTCACTCTTGTCCTGTCTGTTCAGAACACTTCAGGATAGGTTTTCCTGTCTATTTGAGTAGCATTCATGAAGAATATGATGGATTTCATGTTTACATGTCATAAAGTTATCAGTTACACCTGAGAATGCAATACTCTTCAATAGCGCTGTTAAGCGTCAGGATCGGCTTTAATTCCTCGTTAGAAGCTTCTCTGTGTCTGAGAACTGAGTTTTCTCACTCGTTGTCCTGTCTGTTCAGAACACTTCAGGATAGTTTTCCTGTCTATTTGAGTAGCATTCATGAAGAATATGATGGATTTCATGTTTACATGTCATAAAGTTATCAGTTACACCTGAGAATGCAATACTGTTCAATAGCGCTGTTAAGCAGTCAATCGGCTTTTCCTCGTTAAAGCTTCTGTGTGTCTGAGAACTGATTCACATTTGTGATTTCTACACAGAACACTTCAGGATAGTTTTCCTGTCTATTTGAGTAGCATTCATGAAGAATATGATGGATTTCATGTTTACATGTCATAAAGTTATCAGTTACACCTGAGAATGCAATACTGTTCAATAGCGCTGTTAAGCGTCAGGATCGGCTCTAATTCCTCGTTAAAGCTTCCTGTGTCTGAGAACTGAGTTTTTCCACTCGTTGTCCTGTCTTACAGAACACTTCAGGATAGTTTTCCTGTCTATTTGAGTAGCATTCATGAAGAATATGATGGATTTCATGTTTACATGTCATAAAGTTATCAGTTACACCTGAGAATGCAATACTGTTCAATAGCGCTGTTAAGCGTCAGGATCGGCTCTTTCCTCGTTAAAGCTTCTGTGTGTCTGACTCACATTCTTTTGTTGTCTCAGAACACTTCAGGATAGTTTTCCTGTCTATTTGAGTAGCATTCATGAAGAATATGATGGATTTCATGTTTACATGTCATAAAGTTATCAGTTACACCTGAGAATGCAATACTCTTCAATAGCGCTGTTTAAGCGTCAGGATCGGCTTAATTCCTCGTTAGAAGCTTCTCTGTGTCTGAGAACTGAGTTTTTCTCACTCGTTGTCCTGTCTGTTCAGAACACTTCAGGATAGGTTTTCCTGTCTATTTGAGTAGCATTCATGAAGAATATGATGGATTTCATGTTTACATGTCATAAAGTTATCAGTTACACCTGAGAATGCAATACTCTTCAATAGCGCTGTTTTAAGCGTCCAGGATCGGTTCTTTTCCTCGTTAGAAGCTTCTGTGTGTCTGAGAACTGATTCACTTTGTGTTTCTACACAGAACACTTCAGGATAGTTTTCCTGTCTATTTGAGTAGCATTCATGAAGAATATGATGGATTTCATGTTTACATGTCATAAAGTTATCAGTTACACCTGAGAATGCAATACTGTTCAATAGCGCTTTTAACGTTTCAGGATCGGCTCTTTTCCTCGTTAAAGCTTCTGTGTCTAAACTGCATTCACATTTTGTTTCTACACAGAACACTTCAGGATAGTTTTCCTGTCTATTTGAGTAGCATTCATGAAGAATATGATGGATTTCATGTTTACATGTCATAAAGTTATCAGTTACACCTGAGAATGCAATACTGTTCAATAGCGCTGTTAAGCGTCAGGATCGGCTCTAATTCCTCGTTAGAAGCATTCCTGTGTCTGAGTTTTTCTCACTTTGTTGTCTGTCTCAGAACACTTCAGGATAGTTTTCCTGTCTATTTGAGTAGCATTCATGAAGAATATGATGGATTTCATGTTTACATGTCATAAAGTTATCAGTTACACCTGAGAATGCAATACTGTTCAATAGCGCTGTTAAGCGTCAGGATCGGCTCTAATTCCTCGTTAGAAGCTTCTGTGTCTGAGAACTGAGTTTTTCTCACTCGTTGTCCTGTCTTTCAGAACACTTCAGGATAGGTTTTCCTGTCTATTTGAGTAGCATTCATGAAGAATATGATGGATTTCATGTTTACATGTCATAAAGTTATCAGTTACACCTGAGAATGCAATACTCTTCAATAGCGCTGTTAAGCGTCAGGATCGGCTCTAATTCCTCGTTAGAAGCTTTCCCTGTGTCTGAGTTTTTCTCACTCGTTGTCCTGTCTGTTCAGAACACTTCAGGATAGTTTTCCTGTCTATTTGAGTAGCATTCATGAAGAATATGATGGATTTCATGTTTACATGTCATAAAGTTATCAGTTACACCTGAGAATGCAATACTGTTCAATAGCGCTGTTTAAGCGTCAGGATCGGCTTAATTCCTCGTTAGAAGCTTCTCTGTGTCTGAGAACTGAGTTTTCTCACTCGTTGTCCTGTCTTTCAGAACACTTCAGGATAGGTTTTCCTGTCTATTTGAGTAGCATTCATGAAGAATATGATGGATTTCATGTTTACATGTCATAAAGTTATCAGTTACACCTGAGAATGCAATACTGTTCAATAGCGCTTTTAACGTCAGGATCGGCTTTTCCTCGTTAAAGCTTCTGTGTGTCTGAACTGATTCACATTTGGTTTCTACACAGAACACTTCAGGATAAGTTTTCCTGTCTATTTGAGTAGCATTCATGAAGAATATGATGGATTTCATGTTTACATGTCATAAAGTTATCAGTTACACCTGAGAATGCAATACTGTTCAATAGCGCTGTTAAGCGTCAGGATCGGCTTAATTCCTCGTTAGAAGCTTCCTGTGTCTGAGAACTGAGTTTTTCTCACTCGTTGTCCTGTCTGTTCAGAACACTTCAGGATAGTTTTCCTGTCTATTTGAGTAGCATTCATGAAGAATATGATGGATTTCATGTTTACATGTCATAAAGTTATCAGTTACACCTGAGAATGCAATACTGTTCAATAGCGCTGTTTAAGCGTCAGGATCGGCTCTAATTCCTCGTTAGAAGCATTCCTGTGTCTGAGAACTGAGTTTTCTCACTCGTTGTCCTGTCTGTTCAGAACACTTCAGGATAGGTTTTCCTGTCTATTTGAGTAGCATTCATGAAGAATATGATGGATTTCATGTTTACATGTCATAAAGTTATCAGTTACACCTGAGAATGCAATACTCTTCAATAGCGCTGTTTTCACGTTTCCAGGCTAAATCGGCTTTTCCTCGTTAAAGCTGTCTGTGTGTCTAAGACTGCATTCACATTTGGATTTCTACACAGAACACTTCAGGATAGTTTTCCTGTCTATTTGAGTAGCATTCATGAAGAATATGATGGATTTCATGTTTACATGTCATAAAGTTATCAGTTACACCTGAGAATGCAATACTGTTCAATAGCGCTGTTAAGCGTCAGGATCGGCTCTAATTCCTCGTTAGAAGCTTCTCTGTGTCTGAAACTGAGTTTTTCTCACTCGTTGTCCTGTGTTCAGAACACTTCAGGATAGTTTTCCTGTCTATTTGAGTAGCATTCATGAAGAATATGATGGATTTCATGTTTACATGTCATAAAGTTATCAGTTACACCTGAGAATGCAATACTCTTCAATAGCGCTGTTAAGCGTCAGGATCGGCTCTAATTCCTCGTTAGAAGCTTCCTGTGTCTGAGAACTGAGTTTTTCTCACTCTTGTCCTGTCTGTTCAGAACACTTCAGGATAGGTTTTCCTGTCTATTTGAGTAGCATTCATGAAGAATATGATGGATTTCATGTTTACATGTCATAAAGTTATCAGTTACACCTGAGAATGCAATACTGTTCAATAGCGCTGTTAAGCGTCAGGATCGGCTTAATTCCTCGTTAGAAGCATTCTGTGTGTCTGAGAACTGAGTTTTTCTCACTCGTTGTCCTGTCTCAGAACACTTCAGGATAGTTTTCCTGTCTATTTGAGTAGCATTCATGAAGAATATGATGGATTTCATGTTTACATGTCATAAAGTTATCAGTTACACCTGAGAATGCAATACTGTTCAATAGCGCTGTTTAACGTCAGGATCGGCTTTTCCTCGTTAAAGCTTCTGTGTGTCTCCAAGATCTCTGCATTCACATTTTGATTTCTACACAGAACACTTCAGGATAAGCTTTCCTGTCTATTTGAGTAGCATTCATGAAGAATATGATGGATTTCATGTTTACATGTCATAAAGTTATCAGTTACACCTGAGAATGCAATACTCTTCAATAGCGCTGTTTAAGCGTCAGGATCGGCTTAATTCCTCGTTAGAAGCTTCTCTGTGTCTGAGAACTGAGTTTTTCTCACTCGTTGTCCTGTCTGTTCAGAACACTTCAGGATAGGTTTTCCTGTCTATTTGAGTAGCATTCATGAAGAATATGATGGATTTCATGTTTACATGTCATAAAGTTATCAGTTACACCTGAGAATGCAATACTGTTCAATAGCGCTGTTAAGCGTCAGGATCGGCTCTAATTCCTCGTTAGAAGCTTCTCTGTGTCTGAGAACTGAGTTTTTCTCACTCGTTGTCCTGTCTGTTCAGAACACTTCAGGATAGTTTTCCTGTCTATTTGAGTAGCATTCATGAAGAATATGATGGATTTCATGTTTACATGTCATAAAGTTATCAGTTACACCTGAGAATGCAATACTGTTCAATAGCGCTGTTAAGCGTCAGGATCGGCTTTAATTCCTCGTTAGAAGCTTCCTGTGTCTGAGAACTGAGTTTTTCCACTCGTTGTCCTGTCTGTTCAGAACACTTCAGGATAGTTTTCCTGTCTATTTGAGTAGCATTCATGAAGAATATGATGGATTTCATGTTTACATGTCATAAAGTTATCAGTTACACCTGAGAATGCAATACTGTTCAATAGCGCTGTTTTCACGTTTCCAGGCTAAATCGGCTCTTTTCCTCGTTAAAGCTGTCTGTGTGTCTCCAAATCTCTGCATTCACATTTTTGATTTCTACACAGAACACTTCAGGATAGTTTTCCTGTCTATTTGAGTAGCATTCATGAAGAATATGATGGATTTCATGTTTACATGTCATAAAGTTATCAGTTACACCTGAGAATGCAATACTGTTCAATAGCGCTGTTAAGCGTCAGGATCGGCTCTAATTCCTCGTTAGAAGCTTTCCCTGTGTCTGAGAACTGAGTTTTTCTCACTCGTTGTCCTGTCTGTTCAGAACACTTCAGGATAGGTTTTCCTGTCTATTTGAGTAGCATTCATGAAGAATATGATGGATTTCATGTTTACATGTCATAAAGTTATCAGTTACACCTGAGAATGCAATACTCTTCAATAGCGCTGTTAAGCGTCAGGATCGGCTCTAATTCCTCGTTAGAAGCATCTCTGTGTCTGAGAACTGAGTTTTTCTCACTCGTTGTCCTGTCTCAGAACACTTCAGGATAGTTTTCCTGTCTATTTGAGTAGCATTCATGAAGAATATGATGGATTTCATGTTTACATGTCATAAAGTTATCAGTTACACCTGAGAATGCAATACTGTTCAATAGCGCTGTTTAAGCGTCAGGATCGGCTCTAATTCCTCGTTAGAAGCTTCTGTGTCTGAGAACTGAGTTTTTCACTCGTTGTCCTGTCTTACAGAACACTTCAGGATAGTTTTCCTGTCTATTTGAGTAGCATTCATGAAGAATATGATGGATTTCATGTTTACATGTCATAAAGTTATCAGTTACACCTGAGAATGCAATACTGTTCAATAGCGCTGTTAAGCGTCAGGATCGGTTTTTCCTCGTTAAAGCTGTCTGTGTGTCTCCAAGATCTGCATTCACATTTTGTTTCTACACAGAACACTTCAGGATAGTTTTCCTGTCTATTTGAGTAGCATTCATGAAGAATATGATGGATTTCATGTTTACATGTCATAAAGTTATCAGTTACACCTGAGAATGCAATACTGTTCAATAGCGCTGTTAAGCGTCAGGATCGGCTTAATTCCTCGTTAGAAGCATTCTCTGTGTCTGAGAACTGAGTTTTTCTCACTCGTTGTCCTGTCTGTTCAGAACACTTCAGGATAGGTTTTCCTGTCTATTTGAGTAGCATTCATGAAGAATATGATGGATTTCATGTTTACATGTCATAAAGTTATCAGTTACACCTGAGAATGCAATACTGTTCAATAGCGCTGTTAAGCGTCAGGATCGGCTCTAATTCCTCGTTAGAAGCATTCCCTGTGTCTGAGAACTGAGTTTTTCCCACTCGTTGTCCTGTCTGTTCAGAACACTTCAGGATAGTTTTCCTGTCTATTTGAGTAGCATTCATGAAGAATATGATGGATTTCATGTTTACATGTCATAAAGTTATCAGTTACACCTGAGAATGCAATACTCTTCAATAGCGCTGTTTAAGCGTCAGGATCGGCTTAATTCCTCGTTAGAAGCTTCTGTGTCTGAGAACTGAGTTTTCTCACTCGTTGTCCTGTCTACAGAACACTTCAGGATAGTTTTCCTGTCTATTTGAGTAGCATTCATGAAGAATATGATGGATTTCATGTTTACATGTCATAAAGTTATCAGTTACACCTGAGAATGCAATACTCTTCAATAGCGCTGTTTAAGCGTCAGGATCGGCTCTAATTCCTCGTTAGAAGCTTCTGTGTGTCTGAAGACTGATTCACTTTTGTTTCTCAGAACACTTCAGGATAGTTTTCCTGTCTATTTGAGTAGCATTCATGAAGAATATGATGGATTTCATGTTTACATGTCATAAAGTTATCAGTTACACCTGAGAATGCAATACTCTTCAATAGCGCTGTTTAAGCGTCAGGATCGGCTTAATTCCTCGTTAGAAGCTTCTCTGTGTCTGAGAACTGAGTTTTTCTCACTCGTTGTCCTGTCTGTTCAGAACACTTCAGGATAGTTTTCCTGTCTATTTGAGTAGCATTCATGAAGAATATGATGGATTTCATGTTTACATGTCATAAAGTTATCAGTTACACCTGAGAATGCAATACTGTTCAATAGCGCTGTTTAAGCGTCAGGATCGGCTCTAATTCCTCGTTAAAGCTTCTGTGTCTGAGACTGAGTTTTTCACTCGTTGTCCTGTCTTCAGAACACTTCAGGATAGTTTTCCTGTCTATTTGAGTAGCATTCATGAAGAATATGATGGATTTCATGTTTACATGTCATAAAGTTATCAGTTACACCTGAGAATGCAATACTGTTCAATAGCGCTGTTAAGCGTCAGGATCGGCTCTAATTCCTCGTTAAAGCTGTCTGTGTCTGAGTTTTCTCACTCTTTGTCCTGTCTTTCAGAACACTTCAGGATAGTTTTCCTGTCTATTTGAGTAGCATTCATGAAGAATATGATGGATTTCATGTTTACATGTCATAAAGTTATCAGTTACACCTGAGAATGCAATACTCTTCAATAGCGCTGTTAAGCGTCAGGATCGGCTTAATTCCTCGTTAGAAGCTTCTGTGTCTGAGAACTGAGTTTTTCCACTCGTTGTCCTGTCTTTCAGAACACTTCAGGATAGTTTTCCTGTCTATTTGAGTAGCATTCATGAAGAATATGATGGATTTCATGTTTACATGTCATAAAGTTATCAGTTACACCTGAGAATGCAATACTGTTCAATAGCGCTGTTAAGCGTTTCCAGTGCCTAAATCGGTTCTTTTCCTCGTTAAAGCTGTCTGTGTGTCTCCAAGATCACTGCATTCACATTTAGTGGGATTTCTACACAGAACACTTCAGGATAAGCTTTCCTGTCTATTTGAGTAGCATTCATGAAGAATATGATGGATTTCATGTTTACATGTCATAAAGTTATCAGTTACACCTGAGAATGCAATACTCTTCAATAGCGCTGTTTTAACGTTTCAGATCGGCTTCTTTCCTCGTTAAAGCTGTCTGTGTGTCTCCAAACTCTGCATTCACATTTATTGATTTCTACACAGAACACTTCAGGTTAAGTTTTCCTGTCTATTTGAGTAGCATTCATGAAGAATATGATGGATTTAATGTTTACAAGTCATAAAGTTATCAGTTACACCTGAGAATGCAATACTGTTCAATAGCGCTGTTAAGCGTCAGGATCGGCTCTAATTCCTCGTTAGAAGCTTCCTGTGTCTGAGTTTTTTCACTCGTTGTCCTGTCTGTTCAGAACACTTCAGGATAGTTTTCCTGTCTATTTGAGTAGCATTCATGAAGAATATGATGGATTTCATGTTTACATGTCATAAAGTTATCAGTTACACCTGAGAATGCAATACTGTTCAATAGCGCTGTTAAGCGTCAGGATCGGCTTAATTCCTCGTTAGAAGCATTCTGTGTCTGAGAACTGAGTTTTTCTCACTCGTTGTCCTGTCTGTTCAGAACACTTCAGGATAGGTTTTCCTGTCTATTTGAGTAGCATTCATGAAGAATATGATGGATTTCATGTTTACATGTCATAAAGTTATCAGTTACACCTGAGAATGCAATACTGTTCAATAGCGTTTTAACGTTTCAGGATCGGCTTTTCCTCGTTAGAAGCTGTCTGTGTGTCCAAGATCTCAGCATTCACATTTTGATGTCTACACAGAACACTTCAGGATAGTTTTCCTGTCTATTTGAGTAGCATTCATGAAGAATATGATGGATTTCATGTTTACATGTCATAAAGTTATCAGTTACACCTGAGAATGCAATACTCTTCAATAGCGCTGTTTAAGCGTCAGGATCGGCTTTAATTCCTCGTTAGAAGCATTCTCTGTGTCTGAAACTGATTTTCTCACTCGTTGTCCTGTCTGTCAGAACACTTCAGGATAGTTTTCCTGTCTATTTGAGTAGCATTCATGAAGAATATGATGGATTTCATGTTTACACATGTCAAAAGTTATCAGTTACACCTGAGAATGCAATACTCTTCAATAGCGCTGTTTTAAGTTTCAGGCCTAATCGGCTTTTCCTCGTTAAAGCTCTGTGTGTCTGAGAACTGCATTCACATTTGTGGATTTCTACACAGAACACTTCAGGATAATTTCCTGTCTATTTGAGTAGCATTCATGAAGAATATGATGGATTTCATGTTTACATGTCATAAAGTTATCAGTTACACCTGAGAATGCAATACTCTTCAATAGCGCTGTTTTCACGTTTCCAGTGCCTAAATCGGTTCTTTTCCTCGTTAAAGCTGTCTGTGTGTCTCAAATCTCAGCATTCACATTTTTGTTTCTACACAGAACACTTCAGGAAGTTTCCTGTCTATTTGAGTAGCATTCATGAAGAATATGATGGATTTCATGTTTACATGTCATAAAGTTATCAGTTACACCTGAGAATGCAATACTTCAATAGCGCTGTTAAGCGTCAGGATCGGCTCTAATTCCTCGTTAAAGCTTCTGTGTCTGAGTTTTTCTCACTCTGTCCTGTCTGTTTTCAGAACACTTCAGGATAGTTTTCCTGTCTATTTGAGTAGCATTCATGAAGAATATGATGGATTTCATGTTTACATGTCATAAAGTTATCAGTTACACCTGAGAATGCAATACTCTTCAATAGCGCTGTTTAAGCGTCAGGATCGGCTTAATTCCTCGTTAGAAGCATTCTCTGTGTCTGAGAACTGAGTTTTTCTCACTCGTTGTCCTGTCTGTTCAGAACACTTCAGGATAGGTTTTCCTGTCTATTTGAGTAGCATTCATGAAGAATATGATGGATTTCATGTTTACATGTCATAAAGTTATCAGTTACACCTGAGAATGCAATACTCTTCAATAGCGCTGTTTAAGCGTCAGGATCGGCTTTAATTCCTCGTTAGAAGCATTCTCTGTGTCTGAGAACTGAGTTTTTCTCACTCGTTGTCCTGTCTGTTCAGAACACTTCAGGATAGGTTTTCCTGTCTATTTGAGTAGCATTCATGAAGAATATGATGGATTTCATGTTTACATGTCATAAAGTTATCAGTTACACCTGAGAATGCAATACTCTTCAATAGCGCTGTTTTCACGTTTCCAGTGCCTAAATCGGTTCTTTTCCTCGTTAAAGCTGTCTGTGTGTCTCCAAGATCACTGCATTCACATTTAGTGGGATTTCTACACAGAACACTTCAGGATAAGTTTTCCTGTCTATTTGAGTAGCATTCATGAAGAATATGATGGATTTAATGTTTACATGTCATAAAGTTATCAGTTACACCTGAGAATGCAATCTTCAATAGCGCTGTTAACGTCCAGGATCGGCTTTTCCTCGTTAAAGCTTCTGTGTGTCTGAGAACTGCATTCACATTTGTGTTTCTCACAGAACACTTCAGGATAGTTTTCCTGTCTATTTGAGTAGCATTCATGAAGAATATGATGGATTTCATGTTTACATGTCATAAAGTTATCAGTTACACCTGAGAATGCAATACTGTTCAATAGCGCTTTAAGCGTCAGGATCGGCTCTAATTCCTCGTTAAAGCATTCTGTGTCTGAGAACTGAGTTTTTCTCACTCGTTGTCCTGTCTTTCAGAACACTTCAGGATGTTTTCCTGTCTATTTGAGTAGCATTCATGAAGAATATGATGGATTTCATGTTTACATGTCATATAGTTATCAGTTACACCTGAGAATTCAATTCTGTTCAATAGCGCTGTTTAAGCGTCAGGATCGGTTTTTCCTCGTTAGAAGCTTCTGTGTGTCTGAAACTGCTCACTTTGTTTCTACACAGAACACTTCAGGATAGTTTTCCTGTCTATTTGAGTAGCATTCATGAAGAATATGATGGATTTCATGTTTACATGTCATAAAGTTATCAGTTACACCTGAGAATGCAATACTCTTCAATAGCGCTGTTTTCACGTTTCCAGGATCGGCTTTTTCCTCGTTAAAGCTTCTGTGTGTCTAGAACTGCATTCACTTTGTTTCTACACAGAACACTTCAGGATAAGCTTTCCTGTCTATTTGAGTAGCATTCATGAAGAATATGATGGATTTCATGTTTACATGTCATAAAGTTATCAGTTACACCTGAGAATGCAATACTGTTCAATAGCGCTGTTTAAGCGTCAGGATCGGCTCTTTTTCCTCGTTAGAAGCTTCTGTGTGTCTGAGAACTGATTCACTTTGTGTCTGTCTCAGAACACTTCAGGATAGGTTTTCCTGTCTATTTGAGTAGCATTCATGAAGAATATGATGGATTTCATGTTTACATGTCATAAAGTTATCAGTTACACCTGAGAATGCAATACTCTTCAATAGCGCTGTTTAAGCTTCAGGATCGGCTTAATTCCTCGTTAGAAGCATTCTCTGTGTCTGAGAACTGAGTTTTTCTCACTCGTTGTCCTGTCTGTTCAGAACACTTCAGGATAGGTTTTCCTGTCTATTTGAATAGCATTCATGAAGAATATGATGGATTTCATGTTTACATGTCATAAAGTTATCAGTTACACCTGAGAATGCAATACTCTTCAATAGCGCTGTTAAGCGTCAGGATCGGCTTTAATTCCTCGTTAGAAGCATTCTCTGTGTCTGAGAACTGATTTTTCACTCGTTGTCCTGTCTGTTACAGAACACTTCAGGATAGTTTTCCTGTCTATTTGAGTAGCATTCATGAAGAATATGATGGATTTCATGTTTACATGTCATAAAGTTATCAGTTACACCTGAGAATGCAATACTGTTCAATAGCGCTGTTTTCACGTTTCCAGTGCCTAAATCGGTTCTTTTCCTCGTTAAAGCTGTCTGTGTGTCTCCAAGATCACTGCATTCACATTTAGTGGGATTTCTACACAGAACACTTCAGGATAAGCTTTCCTGTCTATTTGAGTAGCATTCATGAAGAATATGATGGATTTCATGTTTACATGTCATAAAGTTATCAGTTACACCTGAGAATGCAATACTCTTCAATAGCGCTGTTTTAACGTTTCAGCCTAAATCGGTCTTTTCCTCGTTAAAGCTGTCTGTGTCTCCAAGAAACTGATTCACATTTGTGATTTCTACACAGAACACTTCAGGATAGTTTTCCTCTCTATTTGAGTAGCATTCATGAAGAATATGATGGATTTCATGTTTACATGTCATAAAGTTATCAGTTACACCTGAGAATGCAATACTGTTCAATAGCGCTGTTTTAAGCGTCAGGATCGGCTCTAATTCCTCGTTAGAAGCATTCCTGTGTCTGAGAACTGAGTTTTTCCACTCGTTGTCCTGTCATTACAGAACACTTCAGGATATTTCCTGTCTATTTGAGTAGCATTCATGAAGAATATGATGGATTTCATGTTTACATGTCATAAAGTTATCAGTTACACCTGAGAATGCAATACTCTTCAATAGCGCTGTTTAACGTTTCAGGATCGGCTTTTCCTCGTTAAAGCTGTCTGTGTGTCTCCAAGATCACTGCATTCACATTTGTGGATTTTCACAGAACACTTCAGGATAAGTTTTCCTGTCTATTTGAGTAGCATTCATGAAGAATATGATGGATTTAATGTTTACAAGTCATAAAGTTATCAGTTACACCTGAGAATGCAATACTTCAATAGCGCTGTTTCACGTTTCCAGCCTAAATCGGCTTTTCCTCGTTAAAGCTGTCTGTGTGTCTAAGATCTCACATTCATTTTTGGGATTTCTACACAGAACACTTCAGGAAGTTTTCCTGTCTATTTGAGTAGCATTCATGAAGAATATGATGGATTTCATGTTTACATGTCATAAAGTTATCAGTTACACCTGAGAATGCAATACTCTTCAATAGCGCTGTTAAGCGTCAGGATCGGCTTTAATTCCTCGTTAGAAGCATTCCCTGTGTCTGAGTTTTTCTCACTCTTTGTCCTGTCTGTTCAGAACACTTCAGGATAGGTTTTCCTGTCTATTTGAGTAGCATTCATGAAGAATATGATGGATTTCATGTTTACATGTCATAAAGTTATCAGTTACACCTGAGAATGCAATACTCTTCAATAGCGCTGTTTAAGCTTCAGGATCGGCTTAATTCCTCGTTAGAAGCATTGCCTGTGTCTGAGAACTGAGTTTTTCTCACTCGTTTCCTGTCTTCAGAACACTTCAGAATATGTTTTCCTGTCTATTTGAGTAGCATTCATGAAGAATATGATGGATTTCATGTTTACATGTCATAAAGTTATCAGTTACACCTGAGATGCAATACTGTTCAAAAGCGCTGTTTTAACGTTTCCAGCGACTAAATCGGTCTTTTTCCTCGTTAAAGCTGTCTGTGTGTCTCCAA
>BDMU01000259.1:0-16814 GCA_002217815.1 Seriola quinqueradiata | reverse complement strand
TTCCTTTTTTCTTTTAACTAAACATGTTTAAATAATATTTCACCATAAAAACAAGGTCAGAAATAGGAGAAAAACGTCAAAATAAACTGCATTTAAAACCTGACTGAATAGGGTTTTGCTGCAGCTAAGTATGGTGAAAACGAACGTTATGCGTTGCTGTAGTTACGGAACACGCTTTCCTTTCACAACGGTCCGAAATATCGATAACAGCAAGCAGCCAGAAAGATTTAGTCTCATATAATTTAGACCTTTAAAGTAATGTGCCATTCTTGGCCCCTCAGCAGGACCGAGACCTGAGCCAACCACAAGAGTTACAGTCAGACTGCTGCAGTGAAAACTCATTTGCTGCTTTTTGTGCGATAGGAAAGCTGACCTTTGCCCCAATGGATATTTTATATATTTTTTTCTATTTTGTTGGTCTGTCAAAATAAATGAGAGAACAGCTGACCTCAGTTGTCATTTTTAGCTGAAATGGTTGCATTTTATCTGTGAGTGGGCGGTGGGACGCTTCATGATAGAACAGGCAGTATTGATGATTGAAAACTCTTGAGAATATGAAGATAAAAAAAAAGAAGAGAAATGAGATGATGAGGATCTCATGGTGCCTACCCAACATGTTTAGATTTTTGTTTCCTGTTACGAAGAGCGTGTGGCTCCGTACCGCGGTGTGCGGCATGGTGAGATGTCATCGGCTGCCACTGGTCCTTCTCTGCCCTCGTAGGACCCTCACCAGGGCCTGGCGGTGTTGGTGTCTGCCTCCCATACCCCCAACGCATTACACCTTCCCATCTGTGGGAGAGACACACACAAGGACAGGAAACCCACTTGTGAATTAACCAGCTTTTAAAGAAACTTATCATTCCTCTCTTTGGGTGCAACAATTTGGTCAATATGTTGTTTCTCTCTCAAGCTAATATCCAGGTCAGTATGAGGTGATGGGAGAAAAACATTTCTCCATACAGCCCAGAAGAAGGTTTCACTGTGTCCCGTGTCACGACCTGGCGCACCAGCATTGACAAAACGAGGAGAACGTACGGGTTTCCATAGCAAAAAACGACATGATTTTGATTACAAAACATATAAAAGTAGGAAATTGGGACCATAGTCAAACACTAACTAAACCAAAACACAATGCGCCCGAGGGATCGCGGGCGCAGTCGTGCAGCCGCCCAGGTAGTCCCATAGTCATTACAGGTCAGAGAGCGTGTGAGAGTAATGCCGGCTTATATCCTGTGGACTGGCCAGGTCCACCCAGGTGTGGCAAGCCCCACCTACGACCTGTAGGGAAGGACAAGACAACACAACACAAAGAAGCCAACACAAAACCCAACAGCAGGCCCTAGAGGCAGGAGGCCGTCACACCCCCCTCCATAAAGACCGATTCCTACCCCGGAACCTCAAACAGCTCAGCATTAACTGAAATCTATACATAAAACCTACATCATCCCAATCTCTGTCCATCTGCACACAGTAGGAACGCAACAATGACTTTAGGGACTGGTGGAAACGTTCCAAAGCTCCCTGACTTTGGGCATGGTACGCAGATGCTTTATTATGCCTAATGTGAAGCTGTCTCAACACTTGAGCGAAGAGTTTGGAGGTAAAATTTGAGCCTTGGTCGGACTGGATTACCTTTGGAATGCCGAAAATAGAAATAAACTGAGACACTGCGCGCACAACAGAGCGCGCAGTAATCGTGCGTAATGGATACGCTGCAGGAAAACGAGTGCTTTGACACATAACTGTTAACAAATACACAGCACCTGAACGAGAACGAGGAAGTGGTCCGACACAATCAATAATAAGATGCTCAAACGGCTGACTTACGGCAGGAATCGGGAACAAAGGAGCGGGCTTAATACTCTGGTTTGGTTTACCTGTGAGCTGACAGGTGTGACATGTTTTAATATGAGATACTACATCCCTCTTTAATCGAGGCCAAAAGAAGTGCCTGAGGACCCGGTTATAAGTCTTTTTCACCCCCCAGTGTCCAGATTCATCATGAGCAAGTTTCAACACAGACCCACGGAACTTAACAGGCACAACAACTTGGATAATGGGGTCTCCAACGAAGTCATCTCCGTGAGGCACCCACTTTCTCACCAGAAGCTCCTTCAGCAAAAAATAACCATGAGAATTATTTTGTACCTCATCTCCAGATAACACCATGTCAAACAAACCCTCTAGAGAAGGATCCGCCCGCTGCTCCAATTTCAGCTCTTCCTGCGATGCCGACAGAGGTACTTCAGACAAAGAAAAATACCACGAATCTGACACCTCACCTTTAATTTTTACAGGTTCAGAGATTGAATCAGGAGTGTCACGTGTCATTGACCGCGTCACCGCACACGCCGTGAAAACTTCAGGAAAGCTGGCCTGATACTCGTCGGGCTGTTTTCTCACCAACGGAACAGAAGAGACTACAGGGTGCAGCAAAGGTGGAGCGTCAGCCCAGACCCGTCCACCTGCCACGCCGTTACCCAGAATCAGAGTGATGCCATCAATTGGCAGCGCAGGACGCACCCCAACTGTTATCTGCCCCTGAAAAAGATCAGAATACAACATCATATTGTGCAAAGGGACTCGCAAAACCTCCATCCCCATTCCCAAAACCGGCACAAAACACCCCGTGTGACTCTCTTCAGAGAACGGCAACACCGAAGCCTGAATGAATGAGTCAAAGGCAGCAGTGTCACGCACTATTTTAACAGGAACTTTAAAATCACTCCCCACCAAAGAAACGTGACCATCAGAAACAAAAGGCAAGAAGGCTTCAAGTTCACCAGGTACATCTTTACCGTGCTCATTCACACTTTCTACCTGTACTGAGAGTGTTTTTGGCCCGGACACAGCGAGACAGGCGCCCTTCGGCTGCCCCGCCGGTCCACTCGGTTTAGTTTTAGCTTTAAGTGCAAAACAGTCAGCTTTAAAATGTCCTTTCTTATGACAGTAGTTACAAATTTTATCTGTCTTTCTCATGTTGTGCTCACTAAAGTCAGACTTACCCAAATGAACATAACTCACGCCTGCACGCTCACCAAAACTGGTACCGTGAGTGCGCAACTCTCCAAAAGACCGTCTGTGCGTCAGCACATAGTCATCAGCCAGAGCAGCGGCTTCGTTCACAGTCTTTACCTTGTGATCACTAATATGTTGTGCAATGTTCTCGGAAATAGAGTTTTTAAACTGCTCCAACAATATCAGATCACATAAGTCATCAAAAGTTTTTACTTTCAACGCAGAACACCAACGCGTAAAATGTCCCGTTAAATCACGAGCAAACTTGCGTGGGTTTGTGCATCCTCGTGGTGAGTTGGCGTTGTCCGTCCTCCTCCTTACTCCTTGTTTGCCCCTGGCTAATTATTAATTTGTGACACAGTTTGGATCAGGCAGAAGTCGGGAGTAGCTCCGCTGCTTGGCCTGCTGTGACGCTGCGCCGGCAAGGCTGATTGGGAAACTGATTCAACGCCACGGCTCGCTGGACGGCGTTGCTGTTTTGGTTCTTTTTGGCTCTCTTCTTTTTGGCTCTCTCTTTTTGGCTCCGTTGGAGTACATGGTTTTATTAATTGTTTTATTGTTTTGTTTGATTCTACAAATACTTGGTTCCGCTGTAAGCGTGCCGCTGTGTTGATGCGGCTGTTATAACAGTCTTTGCCGCTGTTCTTTATTAGTTTATACAGACATTTAGTTATTTTGAATATTGATTTAATTTAATTTGATTTCTTTTGTATGGTTGTTTTGTGTTCTATTTGAGATTTAATTCTTTTTGTTTCGTTAAGAGTATTATTAAATTGAGTACCGTTTTATTGAGTTTGATTTCTTTTGTATATTAATTGCCTGTTAACGCGTAAAATGTCCCGTTAAATCACGAGCAAACTCGAGATGCGTTTGGTTATCAACCTTTTTCCACGTACGAAAACGTTGGCGATAAGCTTCGGGTACGAGCTCGTAAGCTTTTAGCACAGCAGATTTCACAAGGCCGTAATTCTGGCTGTCTGACGCGGACAGAGCTGAATAAGCTTCCTGAGCTCTACCGGTCAGCGCGCACTGCAACATTAAAGAAAGAGCAGACTCAGGCCACTTTCTCGACTCCGCAACACGCTCAAATAACGAGAAAAAAGTCTCCGGGTCTTTTTCACAAAATTTAGGCAACAACCTAAGATTACCTAAAACATCAAAACATTTAGAAGACCCCGGAAAAGACAAAGACGCATCCACTTCAAAAGAGCCATCTCCAATTGACTTACCGCTTTTCATTAACTCC
Organism: Seriola quinqueradiata; assembly: GCA_002217815.1. Classification (NCBI taxonomy): domain Eukaryota; kingdom Metazoa; phylum Chordata; class Actinopteri; order Carangiformes; family Carangidae; genus Seriola; species Seriola quinqueradiata. The sequence continues at coordinate 12,550 of BDMU01000259.1, read as the reverse complement.
AGCGTATTCTGCTGAAACTGAAGCTTTGCCTGTTCAGTCTGAAAGCGCAATTTTTCAATAGCTAACTGCTTTTCTATTTCCACTTGTCTCATTTTATCATGTTCTAATTGCATCTTTAACACTTCTTTTTGCTGCTCAAAAGTGAAATTAGATGCTGCAATGAACGGCTGAGAAAAACCAGCATCAGGAGGACACCCAGGCTCTACGGCCAACACACCCATCTCAGTTAAATTAGCTGTCAACATACTCTTTACAGTGTCCTTTAACCGCCTGTCCGAAATATCAATTTCAAAATGCTCTGCAATTTTTAACAACTGCTCCTTAGTGCATTTATTCAAAAAGTCCTCAGAGGGAGCTTTAACAAAATCAGAAATATCAGACATTTCTATTATTGCGGTTCAAAACAAAGATTAACAAATTTACCTACCAAAAACCTCGCGCACAAAGTGATATCAAATACCAAGTATTTACCGAGCTGCTTTAATTCCCCTCAAACTTTAACAGATGGGAAAGGTTTGATACACCCCAAACCCTGACTGCCTACCCACAGATCTAACTTGAGCCTCAAATAGGCGTCTTCGATGGCCTTGCCGAGCTCGAAACGTCACCAGACCCGAAATACTACTCTCGACCATGGACACAGCCGATCGTAATACCCCGAGCCTGGAGCGCTCCCTCCTCAGGATTTGCCAACAAAAAGAAAAAAGAAAAAATAACAAAGTGACAAGTCCTGCTTGCCCGTCGACTAAGCTTATCAGGGTGCTCAAAAAACAATAAACTTTACTTAAATACTAAGCAGCCACGGCCCTGCTCATTGGCTCATGACCTGGCTCACAGCCATGACAAAAACGAGGAGACGTACGGTTTCCATAGCAAAAACGACATAATTTTATTACAAACAATATAAAAGTAGGAAATTGGACCATAGTCAAACACTAACTAAACCAAAACACAATGCGCCGAGGGATCGCTGGCGCAGTCGTGCATCCGCGCCAGGTAGGTCCCATAGTCATACAGGTCAGAGAGCGTGTGAGGAGTAATGCCGGCTCTTATATCCTGTGGACTGGCCAGGTCCACCCAGGTGTGGCAAGCCCCACCTACGACCTGTAGGGAAGGACAAGACAACACAACACAAAGGAAGCCAACACAAAACCCAACAGCAGGCCCTAGAGGCAGGAGGCCGTCACACCCCCCTCCATAAAGACCGGATTCCTACCCCGGAACCTCAAACAGCTCAGCATTAACTGAAATCTATACATAAATACCTACATCTTTTTTTTTTTTCAATTTAACCAAATCAAATCATTTATCATTACATTAAACTATTCACAAGCTTACCCAAAAAGTCACTATTAATGCTCCTTCCTTCACCTGCATCACCCCCTCCCACCTCAGCAACCTGGTACCTGGGAGCAATTTAAGAGGGGTAAGGGGAGGAAAACGCAGGACGAGGAAACAACAACAACAACAACATCATCATCATATGACAAACACTTGGCTATATCTACTCTACAGGTGCTCTGGACAATGCGTCTGCCACCACATTGTCAGACCCTTTTATGTGTCTAATATCAAGCCAGTGAGACTGAAGGAATAGTGACCATCTCACTAACCTTTGATGGGGACACTGTAACGAATTTAAGAAAACAAGAGGGTTATGATCAGTGAAGACCGTTTAAGTGCCCACATCAATGCCAATGCTTCTTTCTCGATGGTAGAATAGTTAAGTTGGTATGAGTTAAACTTTTTAGAAAAGAAGCTCACTGGTTTTTCGATGCCAAACTCATCACTCTGCAACAGTACCGCCCCCACCCCCACGTGACTGGCATCAACTTAGAGAGCAAAGAGACGATCGAACCTAGGAGCAGAGAGAACAGGCGCATTACATAACAAAGATTTTACTTTTTCAAATGCCTGCTGGCAAACAGGAGACCATACAAAAGTCGCGTTTGCCTTAAGCAAATCTGTTAGAGGTGCGACTACATCAGAAAAATTTCTGCAAAAACTCCTATAATAACCAACAAGACCTAAGAAGCGCATGAGCTCTTTTTTGGTTGTAGGAACAGGAAAACAGGCAACTGCCTTAACTTTCCCCTCAACGGGACGGACAGTACCCTGCCCCACCACCCGACCAAGATACGTCACCGTGGCTTTGGCAAACTCACACTTTGCAAGGTTAACGGTCAGACGCGCCTCAGCCAACCGGGCAAACAACGCACGCATGTGCCCAACATGAGAAACCCACGTGTCAGAAAAAACAACCACATCGTCTAAATAGACGGTACACCCCTCCAAATCCCCCAAAACTTTTGTCATGAGCCTCTGAAATGTATCAGGGGCATTGCGCAACCCAAAAGGCATGACCTTGTAAGAATACAAACCAGTCGGAGTAATAAACGCGGATAACTCACGCGCCCGCTCAGACAAAGGGACCTGCCAATAGCCTTTTAGGAGGTCGAACTTGCTGACATATTTGGCATGGCCCACTTGATCGACGCAATCCTCCATGCGGGGAAGTGGAAAAGAATCGGGTTTCGTTACAGCATTTAACTTACTACAAAATCTGTGAGTGTTGTCAGCCTTCGGCACTAAAGGACAAGGGGAAGCCCAACTAGAAGAAGAAAGTTCAGCAATGCCATTATCAAGCATGTATTTTATTTCAGCATCCAGATATTTACGTTTTTCAGGGTTCACTCGGTAAAACCTCTGCCTGATTGGCTGCGCATCTCCAACATCAATATCATGCTCTATTAAGTTTGTCTGCGTGGGAGTATCGCTGAACAAACAAGGAAAGGATTTTATGACATTACATAAATCTGCCTATTTGGACTCGGCTAAGTGACCTAAGAGGACCTGCAGGTTACTCAGGGACTCCGAGTTTTTAAGTCGACCTTTAACTTCGACCAATAACTTACATGAAAATAAACAAAAGGCTTAAACATTGGGATCTGAACGGTGACGGTCAAAAACTGTGTGCTTCTCCCCGGTAAGCAACACACCTGAGGAGTAATTGCCTCCTCTTCTACTTGTACATTTCATGTGTTGCCATTCAATACGCCACCTACTGTGGCAACCAGTGCATTACTCTAACACACACACAAATACAAATGGCTCTAACACTAACTAAACCAAAACACAATGCGCCGAGGGATCGCGGGCGCAGTCGTGCAGCCGCGCCAGGTAGGTCCCATAGTCATACAGGTCAGAGAGCGTGTGAGGAGTAATGCCGGCTCTTATATCCTGTGGACTGGCCAGGTCCACCCAGGTGTGGCAAGCCCCACCTACGACCTGTAGGGAAGGACAAGACAACACAACACAAAGGAAGCCAACACAAAACCCAACAGCAGGCCCTAGAGGCAGGAGGCCGTCACACCCCCCTCCATAAAGACCGGATTCCTACCCCGGAACCTCAAACAGCTCAGCATTAACTGAAATCTATACATAAAAACCTACATCATCCCAATCTCTGTCCATCTGCACACAGTAGGAACGCAACAATGACTTTAGGGACTGGTGGAAACGTTCCAAAGCTCCCTGACTTTGGGCATGGTACGCAGATGCTTTATTATGCCTAATGTGAAGCTGTCTCAACACTTGAGCGAAGAGTTTGGAGGTAAAATTTGAGCCTTGGTCGGACTGGATTACCTTTGGAATGCCGAAAATAGAAATAAACTGAGACACTGCGCGCACAACAGAGCGCGCAGTAATCGTGCGTAATGGATACGCTGCAGGAAAACGAGTGCTTTGACACATAACTGTTAACAAATACACAGCACCTGAACGAGAACGAGGAAGTGGTCCGACACAATCAATAATAAGATGCTCAAACGGCTGACTTACGGCAGGAATCGGGAACAAAGGAGCGGGCTTAATACTCTGGTTTGGTTTACCTGTGAGCTGACAGGTGTGACATGTTTTAATATGAGATACTACATCCCTCTTTAATCGAGGCCAAAAGAAGTGCCTGAGGACCCGGTTATAAGTCTTTTTCACCCCCCAGTGTCCAGATTCATCATGAGCAAGTTTCAACACAGACCCACGGAACTTAACAGGCACAACAACTTGGATAATGGGGTCTCCAACGAAGTCATCTCCGTGAGGCACCCACTTTCTCACCAGAAGCTCCTTCAGCAAAAAATAACCATGAGAACTATTTTGTACCTCATCTCCAGATAACACCATGTCAAACAAACCCTCTAGAGAAGGATCCGCCCGCTGCTCCAATTTCAGCTCTTCCTGCGATGCCGACAGAGGTACTTCAGACAAAGAAAAATACCACGAATCTGACACCTCACCTTTAATTTTTACAGGTTCAGAGATTGAATCAGGAGTGTCACGTGTCATTGACCGCGTCACCGCACACGCCGTGAAAACTTCAGGAAAGCTGGCCTGATACTCGTCGGGCTGTTTTCTCACCAACGGAACAGAAGAGACTACAGGGTGCAGCAAAGGTGGAGCGTCAGCCCAGACCCGTCCACCTGCCACGCCGTTACCCAGAATCAGAGTGATGCCATCAATTGGCAGCGCAGGACGCACCCCAACTGTTATCTGCCCCTGAAAAAGATCAGAATACAACATCATATTGTGCAAAGGGACTCGCAAAACCTCCATCCCCATTCCCAAAACCGGCACAAAACACCCCGTGTGACTCTCTTCAGAGAACGGCAACACCGAAGCCTGAATGAATGAGTCAAAGGCAGCAGTGTCACGCACTATTTTAACAGGAACTTTAAAATCACTCCCCACCAAAGAAACGTGACCATCAGAAACAAAAGGCAAGAAGGATTCAAGTTCACCAGGTACATCTTTACCGTGCTCATTCACACTTTCTACCTGTACTGAGAGTGTTTTTGGCCCGGACACAGCGAGACAGGCGCCCTTCGGCTGCCCCGCCGGTCCACTCGGTTTAGTTTTAGCTTTAAGTGCAAAACAGTCAGCTTTAAAATGTCCTTTCTTATGACAGTAGTTACAAATTTTATCTGTCTTTCTCATGTTGTGCTCACTAAAGTCAGACTTACCCAAATGAACATAACTCACGCCTGCACGCTCACCAAAACTGGTACCGTGAGTGCGCAACTCTCCAAAAGACCGTCTGTGCGTCAGCACATAGTCATCAGCCAGAGCAGCGGCTTCGTTCACAGTCTTTACCTTGTGATCACTAATATGTTGTGCAATGTTCTCGGAAATAGAGTTTTTAAACTGCTCCAACAGTATCAGATCACATAAGTCATCAAAAGTTTTTACTTTCAACGCAGAACACCAACGCGTAAAATGTCCCGTTAAATCACGAGCAAACTTGCGTGGGTTTGTGCATCCTCGTGGTGAGTTGGCGTTGTCCGTCCTCCTCCTTACTCCTTGTTTGCCCCTGGCTAATTATTAATTTGTGCCACAGTTTGGATCAGGCAGAAGTCGGGAGTAGCTCCGCTGCTTGGCCTGCTGTGACGCTGCGCCGGCAAGGCTGATTGGGAAACTGATTCAACGCCACGGCTCGCTGGACGGCGTTGCTGTTTTGGTTCTTTTTGGCTCTCTTCTTTTTGGCTCTCTCTTTTTGGCTCCGTTGGAGTACATGGTTTTATTAATTGTTTTATTGTTTTGTTTGATTCTACAAATACTTGGTTCCGCTGTAAGCGTGCCGCTGTGTTGATGCGGCTGTTATAACAGTCTTTGCCGCTGTTCTTTATTAGTTTATACAGACATTTAGTTATTTTGAATATTGATTTAATTTAATTTGATTTCTTTTGTATGGTTGTTTTGTGTTCTATTTGAGATTTAATTCTTTTTGTTTCGTTAAGAGTATTATTAAATTGAGTACCGTTTTATTGAGTTTGATTTCTTTTGTATATTAATTGCCTGTTAACGCGTAAAATGTCCCGTTAAATCACGAGCAAACTCGAGATGCGTTTGGTTATCAACCTTTTTCCACGTACGAAAACGTTGGCGATAAGCTTCGGGTACGAGCTCGTAAGCTTTTAGCACAGCAGATTTCACAAGGCCGTAATTCTGGCTGTCTGACGCGGACAGAGCTGAATAAGCTTCCTGAGCTCTACCGGTCAGCGCGCACTGCAACATTAAAGAAAGAGCAGACTCAGGCCACTTTCTCGACTCCGCAACACGCTCAAATAACGAGAAAAAAGTCTCCGGGTCTTTTTCACAAAATTTAGGCAACAACCTAAGATTACCTAAAACATCAAAACATTTAGAAGACCCCGGAAAAGACAAAGACGCATCCACTTCAAAAGAGCCATCTCCAATTGACTTACCGCTTTTCATTAACTCCAGCGTATTCTGCTGAAACTGAAGCTTTGCCTGTTCAGTCTGAAAGCGCAATTTTTCAATAGCTAACTGCTTTTCTATTTCCACTTGTCTCATTTTATCATGTTCTAATTGCATCTTTAACACTTCTTTTTGCTGCTCAAAAGTGAAATTAGATGCTGCAATGAACGGCTGAGAAAAACCAGCATCAGGAGGACACCCAGGCTCTACGGCCAACACACCCATCTCAGTTAAATTAGCTGTCAACATACTCTTTACAGTGTCCTTTAACCGCCTGTCCGAAATATCAATTTCAAAATGCTCTGCAATTTTTAACAACTGCTCCTTAGTGCATTTATTCAAAAAGTCCTCAGAGGGAGCTTTAACAAAATCAGAAATATCAGACATTTCTATTATTGCGGTTCAAAACAAAGATTAACAAATTTACCTACCAAAAACCTCGCGCACAAAGTGATATCAAATACCAAGTATTTACCGAGCTGCTTTAATTCCCCTCAAACTTTAACAGATGGGAAAGGTTTGATACACCCCAAACCCTGACTGCCTACCCACAGATCTAACTTGAGCCTCAAATAGGCGTCTTCGATGGCCTTGCCGAGCTCGAAACGTCACCAGACCCGAAATACTACTCTCGACCATGGACACAGCCGATCGTAATACCCCGAGCCTGGAGCGCTCCCTCCTCAGGATTTGCCAACAAAAAGAAAAAAGAAAAAATAACAAAGTGACAAGTCCTGCTTGCCCGTCGACTAAGCTTATCAGGGTGCTCAAAAAACAATAAACTTTACTTAAATACTAAGCAGCCACGGCAAATATTACTTACCAAACAGATTATTTTTAAACATGATACGAATTAATTTTGAGACAACCATACCTCTCCGCGCAACGTACCAAACATTTCAAACAAAGCCCTAGGAATTTTCCGGATTCCCACGCGTTTCCGTAGTAAGCACGTCATCTCATTCACAACCTTCAAACCGAATGAATGAATGACCTACCGGTGCGCACAGGCGAAACAAGTGGACGAGCCCCCATTTTGTCACGACCTGGCTCACAGCCATGACAAAAACGAGGAGACGTACGGTTTCCATAGCAAAAACGACATGATTTTATTACAAACAATATAAAAGTAGGAAATTGGACCATAGTCAAACACTAACTGTAATGACTTGGGTTCAACTAAATAAACCTAAGCCACAGTGAGGGGCTGCTACCGGGATGCGTAGTTGACGCGTCGTCATGAGGTGGCTCCATAAGATAAATCAAAACATCCGACTTGTGCTTCCGATTATGATGTATTTATTTACCGTGTAACAAAACAGCCTTTGGTCTTCACTCACATACGTTATACCAATAACTTACATGAAAATAAACAAAAGGCTTAAACATTGGGCTCTGAACGGCGACGGTCAAAAACTGTGTGCTTCTCCCCGGTAAGCAACACACCTGAGGAGTAATTGCCTCCTCTTCTACTTGTACATTTCATGTGTTGCCATTCAATACGCCACCTACTGTGGCAACCAGTGCATTACTCTAACACGCACACAAATACAAATGGCTCTAACACTAACTAAACCAAAACACAATGCGCCGAGGGATCGCGGGCGCAGTCGTGCAGCCGCGCCAGGTAGGTCCCATAGTCATACAGGTCAGAGAGCGTGTGAGGAGTAATGCCGGCTCTTATATCCTGTGGACTGGCCAGGTCCACCCAGGTGTGGCAAGCCCCAGCTACGACCTGTAGGGAAGGACAAGACAACACAACACAAAAGAAGCCAACACAAAACCCAACAGCAGGCCCTAGAGGCGGGAGGCCGTCACACCCCCCTCCATAAAGACCGGATTCCTACCCCGGAACCTCAAACAGCTCAGCATTAACTGAAATCTATACATAAAAACCTACATCATCCCAATCTCTGTCCATCTGCACACAGTAGGAACGCAACAATGACTTTAGGGACTGGTGGAAACGTTCCAAAGCTCCCTGACTTTGGGCATGGTACGCAGATGCTTTATTATGCCTAATGTGAAGCTGTCTCAACACTTGAGCGAAGAGTTTGGAGGTAAAATTTGAGCCTTGGTCGGACTGGATTACCTTTGGAATGCCGAAAATAGAAATAAACTGAGACACTGCGCGCACAACAGAGCGCGCAGTAATCGTGCGTAATGGATACGCTGCAGGAAAACGAGTGCTTTGACACATAACTGTTAACAAATACACAGCACCTGAACGAGAACGAGGAAGTGGTCCGACACAATCAATAATAAGACGCTCAAACGGCTGACTTACGGCAGGAATCGGGAACAAAGGAGCGGGCTTAATACTCTGGTTTGGTTTACCTGTGAGCTGACAGGTGTGACATGTTTTAATATGAGATACTACATCCCTCTTTAATCGAGGCCAAAAGAAGTGCCTGAGGACCCGGTTATAAGTCTTTTTCACCCCCCAGTGTCCAGATTCATCATGAGCAAGTTTCAACACAGACCCACGGAACTTAACAGGCACAACAACTTGGATAATGGGGTCTCCAACGAAGTCATCTCCGTGAGGCACCCACTTTCTCACCAGAAGCTCCTTCAGCAAAAAATAACCATGAGAATTATTTTGTACCTCATCTCCAGATAACACCATGTCAAACAAACCCTCTAGAGAAGGATCCGCCCGCTGCTCCAATTTCAGCTCTTCCTGCGATGCCGACAGAGGTACTTCAGACAAAGAAAAATACCACGAATCTGACACCTCACCTTTAATTTTTACAGGTTCAGAGATTGAATCAGGAGTGTCACGTGTCATTGACCGCGTCACCGCACACGCCGTGAAAACTTCAGGAAAGCTGGCCTGATACTCGTCGGGCTGTTTTCTCACCAACGGAACAGAAGAGACTACAGGGTGCAGCAAAGGTGGAGCGTCAGCCCAGACCCGTCCACCTGCCACGCCGTTACCCAGAATCAGAGTGATGCCATCAATTGGCAGCGCAGGACGCACCCCAACTGTTATCTGCCCCTGAAAAAGATCAGAATACAACATCATATTGTGCAAAGGGACTCGCAAAACCTCCATCCCCATTCCCAAAACCGGCACAAAACACCCCGTGTGACTCTCTTCAGAGAACGGCAACACCGAAGCCTGAATGAATGAGTCAAAGGCAGCAGTGTCACGCACTATTTTAACAGGAACTTTAAAATCACTCCCCACCAAAGAAACGTGACCATCAGAAACAAAAGGCAAGAAGGCTTCAAGTTCACCAGGTACATCTTTACCGTGCTCATTCACACTTTCTACCTGTACTGAGAGTGTTTTTGGCCCGGACACAGCGAGACAGGCGCCCTTCGGCTGCCCCGCCGGTCCACTCGGTTAGTTTTAGCTTTAAGTGCAAAACAGTCAGCTTTAAAATGTCCTTTCTTATGACAGTAGTTACAAATTTTATCTGTCTTTCTCATGTTGTGCTCACTAAAGTCAGACTTACCCAAATGAACATAACTCACGCCTGCACGCTCACCAAAACTGGTACCGTGAGTGCGCAACTCTCCAAAAGACCGTCTGTGCGTCAGCACATAGTCATCAGCCAGAGCAGCGGCTTCGTTCACAGTCTTTACCTTGTGATCACTAATATGTTGTGCAATGTTCTCGGAAATAGAGTTTTTAAACTGCTCCAACAGTATCAGATCACATAAGTCATCAAAAGTTTTTACTTTCAACGCAGAACACCAACGCGTAAAATGTCCCGTTAAATCACGAGCAAACTTGCGTGGGTTTGTGCATCCTCGTGGTGAGTTGGCGTTGTCCGTCCTCCTCCTTACTCCTTGTTTGCCCCTGGCTAATTATTAATTTGTGCCACAGTTTGGATCAGGCAGAAGTCGGGAGTAGCTCCGCTGCTTGGCCTGCTGTGACGCTGCGCCGGCAAGGCTGATTGGGAAACTGATTCAACGCCACGGCTCGCTGGACGGCGTTGCTGTTTTGGTTCTTTTTGGCTCTCTTCTTTTTGGCTCCGTTGGAGTACATGGTTTTATTAATTGTTTTATTGTTTTGTTTGATTCTACAAATACTTGGTTCCGCTGTAAGCGTGCCGCTGTGTTGATGCGGCTGTTATAACAGTCTTTGCCGCTGTTCTTTATTGGTTTATACAAACATTTAGTTATTTTGAATATTGATTTAATTTAATTTGATTTCTTTTGTATGGTTGTTTTGTGTTCTATTTGAGATTTAATTCTTTTTGTTTCGTTAAGAGTATTATTAAATTGAGTACCGTTTTATTGAGTTTGATTTCTTTTGTATATTAATTGCCTGTTATATTATAGTTGAGAAGTTAGATTATTTTGTTATTTACTTTATTACTTATTATTGTTTTGTTTGTGTGTATTGGTAACGTGTGGCCATTTTATTGTGCTTTTTCTCCCTGTGGACAGGTGCTGTGGGCTCCGGGCGGCGACCCAATCCCTGGTGGTGGTGGTTCTTCACGTTTTCAGTTTGTGTGTGTGCAGTGTCACGGGTGCTTTAGTTTCCCCCCTCCCTCATTGGTTTCGGGCCGCCGAGGTAACCCAGCACTGTCCACTTCCCCTTCCCTTATGGCCCCGTGTATAACATTACCTGCTTTAGACAGCATTTATGGAACCTCATTTTAGTAATTATTGTTGAATAAAACTTGTATTATCAACATTGTCTTTGCCCTGTGGTGATACGAACTTGCGTAAGCTTTTAGTTTTTGGTTATAAGTATTGTTATTTCCTGGGGTGCAATTCCCCAGGTGGCGTTGTTCGGCAACATATTCACCCTATGACCGCCACTCTTGTCACACAAGGAAAGGATTTTATGACATTACATAAATCTGCCTGTTTGGACTCGGCTAAGTGACCTAAGAGGACCTGTAGGTTACTCAGGGACTCCGAATTTTTAAGTCGACCTTGAAGAAACGGCAGGATCAACACAAGGTAAACTATCCTCTACCTCAGTGGACACTGACTGTGGAGAATAAACTGTGGACACTCGCCCACCGAACAAGCAGAGTGTGAAAGTCCTGAGACTCTCACTGATGGTGTCATCTGAAACACGAGCATAATAGGGTTTTAACAAATTGACATGACACAGCTGCATTTTCCTTCTACGCTCTGGAGTAGAAATCATGTAGTTGTGTTCAGAGACTACCTTTGTCAATTCATGTGGACCCGAATACTTAGCTTGAAGGGAGAGTCACATATGGGTAACAACGCTAAGACTTGTCCCCCACACTAAACACGCGGCGTTCACACGCCGATCATACAGTTTTTTCATCTTGTTCTGAGAAAGTGTCAAGTTTTTCTTCGCCAATTCTCCGACAGCAAACAGTCTATGGCGGAAACCATTCACATAATCAATAAATTTTTAGGTGGCTCTGCCTCCTTCCACTGATCACTCAGAACAGTCAAAGGACCACGCACAGTGTGACTGAACACCAATCATTTGGGCTGAAACCCGTGCTCTCCTGTGTCACATCTCTGGCTGCCAACATTAACCATGGTAACCCCTCCTCCAATCTCTGTCCATCTGCACACAGTAGGAACGCAACAATGACTTTAGGACTGGTGGAAACGTTCCAAAGCTCCCTGACTTTGGGCATGGTACGCAGATGCTTTATTATGCCTAATGTGAAGCTGTCTCAACACTTGAGCGAAGAGTTTTGGAGGTAAAATTTGAGCCTTGGTCAGACTGGATTACCTTTGGAATGCCGAAAATAGAAATAAACTGAGACACTGCGCCGCCAAACAGAGCGGCAGTAATCGTGCGTAATGGATACGCTGCAGGAAAACGAGTGCTTTGACACACAACTGTTACAAATACACAGCACCTGAACGAGAACGAGGAAGTGGTCCGACACAATCAATAATAAGATGCTCAACGGCTGATTACGGCAGGAATCGGGAACAAAGGAGCGGGTTAATACTCTGGTTTGGTTTACCTGTGAGCTGACAGGTGTGAACATGTTTTAAATAATGAGATACTACAATCCCTCTTTAATCGAGGCAAAAGAAGTGCCTGAGGACCCGGTTATAAGTCTTTTTCACCCCAGTGTCCAGATTCATCAATGAGCAAGTTCAACACACGACCCACGGAACTTAACAGGCACAACAACTTGGATAATGGGGTCTCCAACGAAGTCCATCTCCGTGAGGCACCCACTTTCTCACCAGAAAGCTCCTTCAGCAAAATAACCATGAGAAACTATTTTGTACTCATCTCCAGATACACATGTCAAACAACCCCTCTAGTAGAAGGATCCGCCCGCTGCTCCAATTTTCAGCTCTA
>BDMU01000258.1:0-21215 GCA_002217815.1 Seriola quinqueradiata | reverse complement strand
TAGCATGGCATAAAAAAGTCATAAAAAAGTCATAGTATAGCATGGCATAAAAAGTCATAAAAAAGTCATAGTATAGCATGGCATAAAAAGTCATAAAAAAGTCATAGTATAGCATGGCATAGAAAGTCATAGTATAGCATGGCAAAAAAAAGTCATAGTATAGCATGGCAAAAAAAGTCATAAAAAAGTCATAGTATAGCATGGCATAAAAGTCATAAAAAAGTCATAGTATAGCATGGCTAAAAAAGTCATAAAAAAGTCATAGTATAGCATGGCAAAAAAAGTCATAGTATAGCATTGGCAAAAAAGTCATAAAAAAGTCATAGTATAGCATGGCAAAAAAGTCATAAAAAGTCATAGTATAGCATGGCAAAAGTCATAAAAAAGTCATAGTATAGCATGGCAAAAAGTCATAAAAAAGTCATAGTATAGCATGGCAAAAAAAGTATAGTATAGCATGGCAAAAAAGTCATAAAAAAGTCATAGTATAGCATGGCAAAAAAAGTCATAGTATAGCATGGCAAAAAAGTCATAAAAAAGTCATAGTATAGCATGGCATAAAAAGTCATAAAAAAGTCATAGTATAGCATGGCAAAAAGTCATAAAAAGTCATAGTATAGCATGGCAAAAAAAGTCATAAAAAAGTCATAGTATAGCATGGCAAAAAAAGTCATAGTATAGCATGGCAAAAAAAAGTCATAGTATAGCATGGCAAAAAAGTCATAAAAAAGTCATAGTATAGCATGGCAAAAAAGTCATAGTATAGCATGGCAAAAAAAGTCATAAAAAAGTCATAGTATAGCATGGCAAAAAAAGTCATAAAAAAGTCATAGTATAGCATGGCAAAAAAAGTCATAAAAAAGTCATAGTATAGCATGGCGTAAAAAGTCATAAAAAAGTCATAGTATAGCATGGCAAAAAAAAGTCATAGTATAACATGGCAAAAAAAGTCATAGTATAGCATGGCATAAAAGTCATAAAAATCATAGTATAGCATGGCAAAAAAAAGTCATAGTATAGCATGGCAAAAAAAGTCATAGTATAGCATGGCAAAAAAAGTCATAAAAAAGTCATAGTATAGCATGGCAAAAAAAGTCATGTATAGCATGGCAAAAAAGTCATAAAAAAGTCATAGTATAGCATGGCAAAAAAAAGTCATAGTATAGCATGGCATAAAAGTCATAAAAAAGTCATAGTATAGCATGGCAAAAAAGTCATAAAAAAGTCATAGTATAGCATGGCAAAAAAAGTCATAGTATAGCATGGCAAAAAAGTCATAAAAAAGTCATAGTATAGCATGGCATAAAAAGTCATAAAAAAGTCATAGTATAGCATGGCGTAAAAAGTCATAAAAAAGTCATAGTATAGCATGGCAAAAAAAAGTCATAGTATAGCATGGCATAAAAAGTCATAAAAAAGTCATAGTATAGCATGGCAAAAAAGTCATAAAAGTCATAGTATAGCATGGCAAAAAAAAGTCATAGTATAGCATGGCAAAAAAAGTCATAAAAAAGTCATAGTATAGCATGGCATAAAAAGTCATAAAAAAGTCATAGTATAGCATGGCGTAAAAAGTCATAAAAAAGTCATAGTATAGCATGGCAAAAAAAATATAGTATAGCATGGCATAAAAAGTCATAAAAAAGTCATAGTATAGCATGGCAAAAAAGTCATAAAAAAGTCATAGTATAGCATGGCAAAAAAAAGTCATAGTATAGCATGGCAAAAAAGTCATAAAAAAGTCATAGTATAGCATGGCATAAAAAGTCATAAAAAAGTCATAGTATAGCATGGCAAAAAAAAGTCATAGTATAGCATGGCAAAAAAAGTCATAGTATAGCATGGCAAAAAAAGTCATAAAAAAGTCATAGTATAGCATGGCAAAAAAGTCATAGTATAGCATGGCAAAAAAGTCATAAAAAAGTCATAGTATAGCATGGCTAAAAAGTCATAAAAAAGTCATAGTATAGCATGGTAAAAAAAGTCATAGTATAGCATGGCATAAAAAGTCATAAAAAAGTCATAGTATAGCATGGCAAAAAAAGTCATAAAAAAGTCATAGTATAGCATGGCAAAAAAAGTCATAAAAAAGTCATAGTATAGCATGGCAAAAAAGTCATAAAAAAGTCATAGTATAGCATGGCAAAAAAAGTCATAAAAGTCATAGTATAGCATGGCAAAAAAGTCATAAAAAGTCATAGTATAGCATGGCATAAAAAGTCATAAAAAAGTCATAGTATAGCATGGCAAAAAGTCATAAAAAGTCATAGTATAGCATGGCAAAAAAAAGTCATAGTATAGCATGGCAAAAAGTCATAAAAAAGTCATAGTATAGCATGGCAAAAAAAGTCATAGTATAGCATGGCATAAAAAGTCATAAAAAAGTCATAGTATAGCATGGCAAAAAAAGTCATAAAAAAGTCATAGTATAGCATGGCAAAAAAAAGTCATAGTATAGCATGGCAAAAAAGTCATAAAAAAGTCATAGTATAGCATGGCATAAAAAGTCATAAAAAAGTCATAGTATAGCATGGCAAAAAGTCATAAAAAAGTCATAGTATAGCATGGCAAAAAAAAGTCATAGTATAGCATGGCATAAAAAGTCATAAAAAATCATAGTATAGCATGGCAAAAAAGTCATAAAAAAGTCATAGTATAGCATGGCAAAAAAAAGTCATAGTATAGCATGGCAAAAAAAGTCATAAAAAAGTCATAGTATAGCATGGCATAAAAAGTCATAAAAAAGTCATAGTATAGCATGGCTAAAAAGTCATAAAAAAGTCATAGTATAGCATGGCAAAAAAAAGTCATAGTATAGCATGGCATAAAAAGTCATAAAAAAGTCATAGTATAGCATGGCAAAAAAGTCATAAAAAGTCATAGTATAGCATGGCAAAAAAAAGTCATAGTATAGCATGGCAAAAAAGTCATAAAAAAGTCATAGTATAGCATGGCAAAAAAGTCATAAAAAAGTCATAGTATAGCATGGCAAAAAAAGTCATAGTATAGCATGGCAAAAAAGTCATAAAAAAGTCATAGTATAGCATGGCATAAAAAGTCATAAAAAAGTCATAGTATAGCATGGCTAAAAAGTCATAAAAAAGTCATAGTATAGCATGGCAAAAAAGTCATAAAAAGTCATAGTATAGCATGGCAAAAAAAAGTCATAGTATAGCATGGCAAAAAAAGTCATAAAAAAGTCATAGTATAGCATGGCAAAAAGTCATAAAAAAGTCATAGTATAGCATGGCTAAAAAGTCATAAAAAAGTCATAGTATAGCATGGCAAAAAAAGTCATAGTATAGCATGGCATAAAAAGTCATAAAAAAGTCATAGTATAGCATGGCAAAAAAAGTCATAAAAAAGTCATAGTATAGCATGGCAAAAAAAAGTCATAGTATAGCATGGCAAAAAAGTCATAAAAAAGTCATAGTATAGCATGGCAAAAAAAGTCATAAAAAAGTCATAGTATAGCATGGCAAAAAAAAGTCATAGTATAGCATGGCAAAAAAAGTCATAAAAAAGTCATAGTATAGCATGGCATAAAAAGTCATAAAAAAGTCATAGTATAGCATGGCGTAAAAAGTCATAAAAAAGTCATAGTATAGCATGGCAAAAAAAAGTCATAGTATAGCATGGCAAAAAAAGTCATAAAAAAGTCATAGTATAGCATGGCATAAAAAGTCATAAAAAAGTCATAGTATAGCATGGCAAAAAGTCATAAAAAGTCATAGTATAGCATGGCAAAAAAAAGTCATAGTATAGCATGGCATAAAAAGTCATAAAAAAGTCATAGTATAGCATGGCAAAAAAAGTCATAAAAAAGTCATAGTATAGCATGGCAAAAAAAAAGTCATAGTATAGCATGGCAAAAAAAGTCATAGTATAGCATGGCAAAAAAGTCATAAAAAAGTCATAGTATAGCATGGCATAAAAAGTCATAAAAAAGTCATAGTATAGCATGGCGTAAAAAGTCATAAAAAAGTCATAGTATAGCATGGCAAAAAAAGTCATAGTATAGCATGGCATAAAAAGTCATAAAAAAGTCATAGTATAGCATGGCAAAAAAGTCATAAAAAGTCATAGTATAGCATGGCAAAAAAGTCATAAAAAGTCATAGTATAGCATGGCAAAAAAGTCATAAAAAAGTCATAGTATAGCATGGCAAAAAAAGTCATAAAAAAGTCATAGTATAGCATGGCATAAAAAGTCATAAAAAAGTCATAGTATAGCATGGCTAAAAAGTCATAAAAAAGTCATAGTATAGCATGGCAAAAAAAGTCATAGTATAGCATGGCAAAAAAGTCATAAAAAAGTCATAGTATAGCATGGCAAAAAAAGTCATAGTATAGCATGGCATAAAAAGTCATAAAAAAGTCATAGTATAGCATGGCAAAAAAAGTCATAAAAAAGTCATAGTATAGCATGGCAAAAAAAGTCATAGTATAGCATGGCAAAAAAGTCATAAAAAAGTCATAGTATAGCATGGCATAAAAAGTCATAAAAAAGTCATAGTATAGCATGGCGTAAAAAGTCATAAAAAAGTCATAGTATAGCATGGCAAAAAAAAGTCATAGTATAGCATGGCATAAAAAGTCATAAAAAAGTCATAGTATAGCATGGCAAAAAAAAAAAAGTCATAGTATAGCATGGCAAAAAAAAGTCATAGTATAGCATGGCAAAAAAAGTCATAAAAAAGTCATAGTATAGCATGGCAAAAAAAAAGTCATAGTATAGCATGGCATAAAAAGTCATAAAAAAGTCATAGTATAGCATGGCGTAAAAAGTCATAAAAAAGTCATAGTATAGCATGGCAAAAAAAAGTCATAGTATAGCATGGCATAAAAAGTCATAAAAAAGTCATAGTATAGCATGGCAAAAAAGTCATAAAAAGTCATAGTATAGCATGGCAAAAAAAGTCATAAAAGTCATAGTATAGCATGGCATAAAAAGTCATAAAAAAGTCATAGTATAGCATGGCAAAAAAAGTCATAAAAAAGTCATAGTATAGCATGGCAAAAAAGTCATAAAAAAGTCATAGTATAGCATGGCATAAAAAGTCATAAAAAAGTCATAGTATAGCATGGCATAAAAAGTCATAAAAAAGTCATAGTATAGCATGGCAAAAAAAAGTCATAGTATAGCATGGCAAAAAAAGTCATAAAAAAGTCATAGTATAGCATGGCAAAAAAAGTCATAGTATAGCATGGCAAAAAAGTCATAAAAAAGTCATAGTATAGCATGGCAAAAAAAGTCATAAAAAAGTCATAGTATAGCATGGCAAAAAAAGTCATAGTATAGCATGGCAAAAAAGTCATAAAAAAGTCATAGTATAGCATGGCATAAAAAGTCATAAAAAAGTCATAGTATAGCATGGCAAAAAAGTCATAAAAAAGTCATAGTATAGCATGGCAAAAAAAGTCATAGTATAGCATGGCATAAAAAGTCATAAAAAAGTCATAGTATAGCATGGCAAAAAAAGTCATAAAAAAGTCATAGTATAGCATGGCAAAAAAAAGTCATAGTATAGCATGGCAAAAAAAGTCATAAAAAAGTCATAGTATAGCATGGCATAAAAAGTCATAAAAAAGTCATAGTATAGCATGGCAAAAAGTCATAAAAAAGTCATAGTATAGCATGGCAAAAAAAAGTCATAGTATAGCATGGCAAAAAAAGTCATAAAAAAGTCATAGTATAGCATGGCATAAAAAGTCATAAAAAAGTCATAGTATAGCATGGCAAAAAGTCATAAAAAGTCATAGTATAGCATGGAAAAAAAAGTCATAGTATAGCATGGCAAAAAAGTCATAAAAAAGTCATAGTATAGCATGGCAAAAAAAAGTCATAGTATAGCATGGCAAAAAAAAGTCATAGTATAGCATGGCAAAAAAAGTCATAAAAAAGTCATAGTATAGCATGGCATAAAAAGTCATAAAAAAGTCATAGTATAGCATGGCAAAAAAAGTCATAGTATAGCATGGCAAAAAAAGTCATAAAAAAGTCATAGTATAGCATGGCATAAAAAGTCATAAAAAAGTCATAGTATAGCATGGCAAAAAGTCATAAAAAAGTCATAGTATAGCATGGCAAAAAAAAAAGTCATAGTATAGCATGGCAAAAAAAGTCATAAAAAAGTCATAGTATAGCATGGCAAAAAAAGTCATAGTATAGCATGGCAAAAAAAGTCATAGTATAGCATGGCAAAAAAGTCATAAAAAAGTCATAGTATAGCATGGCAAAAAAAGTCATAGTATAGCATGGCATAAAAAGTCATAAAAAAGTCATAGTATAGCATGGCAAAAAAAGTCATAAAAAAGTCATAGTATAGCATGGAAAAAAAAGTCATAGTATAGCATGGCATAAAAAGTCATAAAAAAGTCATAGTATAGCATGGCAAAAAAGTCATAAAAAAGTCATAGTATAGCATGGCATAAAAAGTCATAAAAAAGTCATAGTATAGCATGGCATAAAAAGTCATAAAAAAGTCATAGTATAGCATGGCAAAAAGTCATAAAAAAGTCATAGTATAGCATGGCAAAAAAAGTCATAGTATAGCATGGCAAAAAAAGTCATAAAAAGTCATAGTATAGCATGGCAAAAAAAGTCATAGTATAGCATGGCATAAAAAGTCATAAAAAAGTCATAGTATAGCATGGCAAAAAAAGTCATAAAAAAGTCATAGTATAGCATGGCAAAAAAAGTCATAGTATAGCATGGCAAAAAAGTCATAAAAAAGTCATAGTATAGCATGGCATAAAAAGTCATAAAAAAGTCATAGTATAGCATGGCGTAAAAAGTCATAAAAAAGTCATAGTATAGCATGGCAAAAAAAGTCATAGTATAGCATGGCATAAAAAGTCATAAAAAAGTCATAGTATAGCATGGCAAAAAAGTCATAAAAAAGTCATAGTATAGCATGGCAAAAAAAGTCATAGTATAGCATGGCAAAAAAAGTCATAAAAAAGTCATAGTATAGCATGGCATAAAAAGTCATAAAAAAGTCATAGTATAGCATGGCAAAAAGTCATAAAAAAGTCATAGTATAGCATGGCAAAAAAAAGTCATAGTATAGCATGGCAAAAAAAGTCATAAAAAAGTCATAGTATAGCATGGCATAAAAAGTCATAAAAAAGTCATAGTATAGCATGGCAAAAAGTCATAAAAAAGTCATAGTATAGCATGGCAAAAAAAGTCATAGTATAGCATGGCATAAAAAGTCATAAAAAAGTCATAGTATAGCATGGCAAAAAAAAGTCATAGTATAGCATGGCAAAAAAAGTCATAGTATAGCATGGCAAAAAAGTCATAAAAAAGTCATAGTATAGCATGGCATAAAAAGTCATAAAAAAGTCATAGTATAGCATGGCAAAAAAAGTCATAGTATAGCATGGCAAAAAAGTCATAAAAAAGTCATAGTATAGCATGGCATAAAAAGTCATAAAAAAGTCATAGTATAGCATGGCTAAAAAGTCATAAAAAAGTCATAGTATAGCATGGCAAAAAAAAGTCATAGTATAGCATGGCAAAAAAAGTCATAAAAAAGTCATAGTATAGCATGGCATAAAAAGTCATAAAAAAGTCATAGTATAGCATGGCAAAAAGTCATAAAAAAGTCATAGTATAGCATGGCAAAAAAAAGTCATAGTATAGCATGGCATAAAAAGTCATAAAAAAGTCATAGTATAGCATGGCAAAAAAAGTCATAAAAAAGTCATAGTATAGCATGGCAAAAAAAAGTCATAGTATAGCATGGCAAAAAAGTCATAAAAAAGTCATAGTATAGCATGGCAAAAAAAGTCATAAAAAAGTCATAGTATAGCATGGCAAAAAAGTCATAAAAAGTCATAGTATAGCATGGCATAAAAAGTCAAAAAAAGTCATAGTATAGCATGGCAAAAAAGTCATAAAAAAGTCATAGTATAGCATGGCAAAAAAGTCATAAAAAAGTCATAGTATAGCATGGCATAAAAAGTCATAAAAAAGTCATAGTATAGCATGGCTAAAAAGTCATAAAAAAGTCATAGTATAGCATGGCAAAAAAAAGATATAGTATAGCATGGCAAAAAAGTCATAAAAAAGTCATAGTATAGCATGGCAAAAAAAGTCATAGTATAGCATGGCATAAAAAGTCATAAAAAAGTCATAGTATAGCATGGCAAAAAAAGTCATAAAAAAGTCATAGTATAGCATGGCAAAAAAAGTCATAGTATAGCATGGCAAAAAAGTCATAAAAAAGTCATAGTATAGCATGGCATAAAAAGTCATAAAAAAGTCATAGTATAGCATGGCAAAAAGTCATAAAAAAGTCATAGTATAGCATGGCAAAAAAAAGTCATAGTATAGCATGGCATAAAAAGTCATAAAAAAGTCATAGTATAGCATGGCAAAAAAGTCATAAAAAAGTCATAGTATAGCATGGCAAAAAAAAGTCATAGTATAGCATGGCAAAAAAAGTCATAAAAAAGTCATAGTATAGCATGGCATAAAAAGTCATAAAAAAGTCATAGTATAGCATGGCTAAAAAGTCATAAAAAAGTCATAGTATAGCATGGCAAAAAAAGTCATAGTATAGCATGGCAAAAAAGTCATAAAAAAGTCATAGTATAGCATGGCATAAAAAGTCATAAAAAAGTCATAGTATAGCATGGCGTAAAAAGTCATAAAAAAGTCATAGTATAGCATGGCAAAAAAAAGTCATAGTATAGCATGGCATAAAAAGTCATAAAAAAGTCATAGTATAGCATGGCAAAAAAAGTCATAGTATAGCATGGCAAAAAAAAGTCATAGTATAGCATGGCAAAAAAAGTCATAAAAAAGTCATAGTATAGCATGGCAAAAAAGTCATAAAAAGTCATAGTATAGCATGGCAAAAAAAGTCATAGTATAGCATGGCAAAAAAGTCATAAAAAAGTCATAGTATAGCATGGCATAAAAAGTCATAAAAAAGTCATAGTATAGCATGGCAAAAAGTCATAAAAAAGTCATAGTATAGCATGGCAAAAAAAGTCATAGTATAGCATGGCAAAAAAAGTCATAAAAAAGTCATAGTATAGCATGGCAAAAAAAGTCATAGTATAGCATGGCAAAAAAGTCATAGTATAGCATGGCAAAAAAAGTCATAAAAAAGTCATAGTATAGCATGGCAAAAAAAGTCATAGTATAGCATGGCATAAAAAGTCATAAAAAAGTCATAGTATAGCATGGCGTAAAAAGTCATAAAAAAGTCATAGTATAGCATGGCAAAAAAAAGTCATAGTATAGCATGGCATAAAAAGTCATAAAAAAGTCATAGTATAGCATGGCAAAAAAAGTCATAAAAAAGTCATAGTATAGCATGGCAAAAAGTCATAAAAAAGTCATAGTATAGCATGGCATAAAAAGTCATAAAAAAGTCATAGTATAGCATGGCATAAAAAGTCATAAAAAAGTCATAGTATAGCATGGCAAAAAAAGTCATAGTATAGCATGGCAAAAAAAGTCATAAAAAAGTCATAGTATAGCATGGCAAAAAAAGTCATAGTATAGCATGGCAAAAAAAGTCATAAAAAAGTCATAGTATAGCATGGCAAAAAAAGTCATAAAAAAGTCATAGTATAGCATGGCAAAAAAAGTCATAGTATAGCATGGCAAAAAAAGTCATAAAAAAGTCATAGTATAGCATGGCATAAAAAGTCATAAAAAAGTCATAGTATAGCATGGCTAAAAAGTCATAAAAAAGTCATAGTATAGCATGGCAAAAAAAAGATATAGTATAGCATGGCATAAAAAGTCATAAAAAAGTCATAGTATAGCATGGCAAAAAAGTCATAAAAAAGTCATAGTATAGCATGGCAAAAAAAAGTCATAGTATAGCATGGCAAAAAAGTCATAAAAAAGTCATAGTATAGCATGGCATAAAAAGTCATAAAAAAGTCATAGTATAGCATGGCAAAAAGTCATAAAAAAGTCATAGTATAGCATGGCAAAAAAAAGTCATAGTATAGCATGGCAAAAAAGTCATAAAAAAGTCATAGTATAGCATGGCATAAAAAGTCATAAAAAAGTCATAGTATAGCATGGCGTAAAAAGTCATAAAAAAGTCATAGTATAGCATGGCAAAAAAAAGTCATAGTATAGCATGGCATAAAAAGTCATAAAAAAGTCATAGTATAGCATGGCAAAAAAAGTCATAGTATAGCATGGCAAAAAAAAGTCATAGTATAGCATGGCAAAAAAAGTCATAAAAAAGTCATAGTATAGCATGGCATAAAAAGTCATAAAAAGTCATAGTATAGCATGGCAAAAAAAGTCATAGTATAGCATGGCAAAAAAAGTCATAAAAAAGTCATAGTATAGCATGGCATAAAAAGTCATAAAAAAGTCATAGTATAGCATGGCAAAAAAGTCATAAAAAAGTCATAGTATAGCATGGCAAAAAAAAGTCATAGTATAGCATGGCAAAAAAAGTCATAAAAAAGTCATAGTATAGCATGGCATAAAAAGTCATAAAAAAGTCATAGTATAGCATGGCTAAAAAGTCATAAAAAAGTCATAGTATAGCATGGCAAAAAAAAGTCATAGTATAGCATGGCATAAAAAGTCATAAAAAAGTCATAGTATAGCATGGCAAAAAAGTCATAAAAAAGTCATAGTATAGCATGGCAAAAAAAAGTCATAGTATAGCATGGCAAAAAAAAGTCATAGTATAGCATGGCAAAAAAGTCATAAAAAAGTCATAGTATAGCATGGCAAAAAAGTCATAAAAAAGTCATAGTATAGCATGGCAAAAAAAAGTCATAGTATAGCATGGCAAAAAAGTCATAAAAAAGTCATAGTATAGCATGGCATAAAAAGTCATAAAAAAGTCATAGTATAGCATGGCAAAAAAAAGTCATAGTATAGCATGGCAAAAAAGTCATAAAAAGTCATAGTATAGCATGGCATAAAAAGTCATAAAAAAGTCATAGTATAGCATGGCAAAAAAGTCATAAAAAAGTCATAGTATAGCATGGCAAAAAAAAGTCATAGTATAGCATGGCAAAAAAAGTCATAAAAAAGTCATAGTATAGCATGGCATAAAAAGTCATAAAAAAGTCATAGTATAGCATGGCATAAAAAGTCATAAAAAAGTCATAGTATAGCATGGCAAAAAAAGTCATAGTATAGCATGGCAAAAAAAAGTCATAGTATAGCATGGCAAAAAAAGTCATAAAAAAGTCATAGTATAGCATGGCAAAAAAAAGTCATAGTATAGCATGGCAAAAAAGTCATAAAAAAGTCATAGTATAGCATGGCATAAAAAGTCATAAAAAAGTCATAGTATAGCATGGCAAAAAAAGTCATAGTATAGCATGGCAAAAAAAAGTCATAGTATAGCATGGCAAAAAAGTCATAAAAAAGTCATAGTATAGCATGGCATAAAAAGTCATAAAAAAGTCATAGTATAGCATGGCAAAAAGTCATAAAAAAGTCATAGTATAGCATGGCAAAAAAAAGTCATAGTATAGCATGGCATAAAAAGTCATAAAAAAGTCATAGTATAGCATGGCAAAAAAGTCATAAAAAAGTCATAGTATAGCATGGCAAAAAAAAGATATAGTATAGCATGGCATAAAAAGTCATAAAAAAGTCATAGTATAGCATGGCAAAAAAGTCATAAAAAAGTCATAGTATAGCATGGCAAAAAAAGTCATAGTATAGCATGGCATAAAAAGTCATAAAAAAGTCATAGTATAGCATGGCAAAAAAGTCATAAAAAAGTCATAGTATAGCATGGCAAAAAAAAGTCATAGTATAGCATGGCAAAAAAAGTCATAAAAAAGTCATAGTATAGCATGGCATAAAAAGTCATAAAAAAGTCATAGTATAGCATGGCGTAAAAAGTCATAAAAAAGTCATAGTATAGCATGGAAAAAAAAGTCATAGTATAGCATGGCATAAAAAGTCATAAAAAAGTCATAGTATAGCATGGCAAAAAAAGTCATAAAAAAGTCATAGTATAGCATGGCAAAAAAAGTCATAGTATAGCATGGCAAAAAAGTCATAAAAAAGTCATAGTATAGCATGACATAAAAAGTCATAAAAAAGTCATAGTATAGCATGGCAAAAAAGTCATAGTATAGCATGGCAAAAAAAGTCATAAAAAAGTCATAGTATAGCATGGCATAAAAAGTCATAAAAAAGTCATAGTATAGCATGGCAAAAAAAGTCATAAAAAAGTCATAGTATAGCATGGCAAAAAAAAGTCATAGTATAGCATGGCAAAAAAAGTCATAAAAAAGTCATAGTATAGCATGGCATAAAAAGTCATAAAAAAGTCATAGTATAGCATGGCATAAAAAGTCATAAAAAAGTCATAGTATAGCATGGCAAAAAAAAGTCATAGTATAGCATGGCAAAAAAAAGTCATAGTATAGCATGGCAAAAAAGTCATAAAAAAGTCATAGTATAGCATGGCAAAAAAAAGTCATAGTATAGCATGGCAAAAGTCATAAAAAAGTCATAGTATAGCATGGCATAAAAAGTCATAAAAAAGTCATAGTATAGCATGGCAAAAAAAGTCATAGTATAGCATGGCAAAAAAAAGTCATAGTATAGCATGGCAAAAAAAGTCATAAAAAAGTCATAGTATAGCATGGCATAAAAAGTCATAAAAAAGTCATAGTATAGCATGGCATAAAAAGTCATAAAAAAGTCATAGTATAGCATGGCAAAAAAAGATAAGTAGTATAGCATGGCAAAAAAGTCATAAAAAAGTCATAGTATAGCATGGCAAAAAAGTCATAAAAAAGTCATAGTATAGCATGGCAAAAAAAAAGTCATAGTATAGCATGGCATAAAAAGTCATAAAAAAGTCATAGTATAGCATGGCATAAAAAGTCAAAAAAAAGTCATAGTATAGCATGGCATAAAAAGTCATAAAAAAGTCATAGTATAGCATGGCAAAAGTCATAAAAAAGTCATAGTATAGCATGGCAAAAAAAAGTCATAGTATAGCATGGCAAAAAAAGTCATAAAAAAGTCATAGTATAGCATGGCAAAAAAAGTCATAGTATAGCATGGCATAAAAAGTCATAAAAAAGTCATAGTATAGCATGGCAAAAAAAGTCATAAAAAAGTCATAGTATAGCATGGCAAAAAAAAGTCATAGTATAGCATGGCAAAAAAAGTCATAAAAAAGTCATAGTATAGCATGGCATAAAAAGTCATAAAAAGTCATAGTATAGCATGGCATAAAAAGTCATAAAAAAGTCATAGTATAGCATGGCAAAAAAAGTCATAGTATAGCATGGCAAAAAAGTCATAAAAAAGTCATAGTATAGCATGGCAAAAAGTCATAAAAAAGTCATAGTATAGCATGGCAAAAAAAGTCATAGTATAGCATGGCAAAAAAGTCATAAAAAAGTCATAGTATAGCATGGCAAAAGTCATAAAAAAGTCATAGTATAGCATGGCAAAAAAAAGTCATAGTATAGCATGGCATAAAAAGTCATAAAAAAGTCATAGTATAGCATGGCAAAAAAGTCATAAAAAAGTCATAGTATAGCATGGCAAAAAAAAAAAGTCATAGTATAGCATGGCAAAAAAAGTCATAAAAAAGTCATAGTATAGCATGGCAAAAAAGTCATAAAAAAGTCATAGTATAGCATGGCAAAAAAAAGTCATAGTATAGCATGGCATAAAAAGTCATAAAAAAGTCATAGTATAGCATGGCATAAAAAGTCATAAAAAAGTCATAGTATAGCATGGCAAAAAAAGTCATAGTATAGCATGGCAAAAAAAAGTCATAGTATAGCATGGCAAAAAAGTCATAAAAAAGTCATAGTATAGCATGGCATAAAAAGTCATAAAAAAGTCATAGTATAGCATGGCAAAAAAAAGATATAGTATAGCATGGCATAAAAAGTCATAAAAAAGTCATAGTATAGCATGGCAAAAAAAGTCATAAAAAAGTCATAGTATAGCATGGCAAAAAAAAGTCATAGTATAGCATGGCAAAAAAGTCATAAAAAAGTCATAGTATAGCATGGCATAAAAAGTCATAAAAAAGTCATAGTATAGCATGGCAAAAAAGTCATAAAAAAGTCATAGTATAGCATGGCAAAAAAAAGTCATAGTATAGCATGGCATAAAAAGTCATAAAAAAGTCATAGTATAGCATGGCAAAAAAGTCATAAAAAAGTCATAGTATAGCATGGCAAAAAAAGTCATAAAAAGTCATAGTATAGCATGGCAAAAAAAGTCATAAAAAAGTCATAGTATAGCATGGCAAAAAAAAGTCATAGTATAGCATGGCAAAAAAAGTCATAAAAAAGTCATAGTATAGCATGGCATAAAAAGTCATAAAAAAGTCATAGTATAGCATGGCGTAAAAAGTCATAAAAAAGTCATAGTATAGCATGGCAAAAAAAAGTCATAGTATAGCATGGCATAAAAAGTCATAAAAAAGTCATAGTATAGCATGGCAAAAAAGTCATAAAAAAGTCATAGTATAGCATGGCAAAAAAAAAGTCATAGTATATAGCATGGCAAAAAAGTCATAAAAAAGTCATAGTATAGCATGGCATAAAAAGTCATAAAAAAGTCATAGTATAGCATGGCAAAAAAAGTCATAGTATAGCATGGCAAAAAAGTCATAGTATAGCATGGCAAAAAAAGTCATAGTATAGCATGGCAAAAAAAGTCATAGTATAGCATGGCAAAAAAAAGTCATAGTATAGCATGGCAAAAAAAGTCATAAAAAAGTCATAGTATAGCATGGCATAAAAAGTCATAAAAAAGTCATAGTATAGCATGGCATAAAAAGTCATAAAAAAGTCATAGTATAGCATGGCAAAAAAAAGATATAGTATAGCATGGCATAAAAAGTCATAAAAAAGTCATAGTATAGCATGGCAAAAAAGTCATAAAAAAGTCATAGTATAGCATGGCAAAAAAAGTCATAAAAAGTCATAGTATAGCATGGCAAAAAAAGTCATAGTATAGCATGGCATAAAAAGTCAAAAAAAGTCATAGTATAGCATGGCAAAAAGTCATAAAAAAGTCATAGTATAGCATGGAAAAAAAAGTCATAGTATAGCATGGCAAAAAAAGTCATAAAAAGTCATAGTATAGCATGGCAAAAAAAGTCATAAAAAAGTCATAGTATAGCATGGCAAAAAAAAGTCATAGTATAGCATGGCAAAAAAAGTCATAAAAAAGTCATAGTATAGCATGGCATAAAAAGTCATAAAAAAGTCATAGTATAGCATGGCAAAAAAAGTCATAGTATAGCATGGCAAAAAAAGTCATAGTATAGCATGGCAAAAAAGTCATAAAAAAGTCATAGTATAGCATGGCAAAAAAAGTCATAGTATAGCATGGCATAAAAAGTCAAAAAAGTCATAGTATAGCATGGCAAAAAAAGTCATAAAAAAGTCATAGTATAGCATGGCAAAAAAAGTCATAGTATAGCATGGCAAAAAAAAGTCATAGTATAGCATGGCAAAAAAGTCATAAAAAAGTCATAGTATAGCATGGCATAAAAAGTCATAAAAAAGTCATAGTATAGCATGGCAAAAAAGTCATAAAAAAGTCATAGTATAGCATGGCAAAAAAAGTCATAAAAAAGTCATAGTATAGCATGACATAAAAAGTCAAAAAAAGTCATAGTATAGCATGGCAAAAAAGTCATGAAAAAGTCATAGTATAGCATGGCAAAAAAAAGTCATAGTATAGCATGGCATAAAAAGTCATAAAAAAGTCATAGTATAGCATGGCATAAAAAGTCATAAAAAAGTCATAGTATAGCATGGCAAAAAAAAGTCATAAAAAAGTCATAGTATAGCATGGCAAAAAAAGTCATAAAAAAGTCATAGTATAGCATGGCAAAAAAAGTCATAAAAAAGTCATAGTATAGCATGGCGTAAAAAGTCATAAAAAAGTCATAGTATAGCATGGCAAAAAAAAGGATATAGTATAGCATGGCAAAAAAGTCATAAAAAAGTCATAGTATAGCATGGCAAAAAAAAGTCATAGTATAGCATGGCATAAAAAGTCATAAAAAAGTCATAGTATAGCATGGCAAAAAAGTCATAAAAAAGTCATAGTATAGCATGGCAAAAAAAAAGTCATAGTATAGCATGGCAAAAAGTCAAAAAAAGTCATAGTATAGCATGGCATAAAAAGTCATAAAAAAGTCATAGTATAGCATGGCAAAAAGTCATAAAAAAGTCATAGTATAGCATGGCAAAAAAAAGTCATAGTATAGCATGGCAAAAAAAGTCATAAAAAAGTCATAGTATAGCATGGCATAAAAAGTCATAAAAAAGTCATAGTATAGCATGGCAAAAAAAAGTCATAGTATAGCATGGCAAAAAAAAGTCATAGTATAGCATGGCAAAAAAGTCATAAAAAGTCATAGTATAGCATGGCATAAAAAGTCATAAAAAAGTCATAGTATAGCATGGCAAAAAAAAGTCATAGTATAGCATGGCAAAAAAAAGTCATAGTATAGCATGGCAAAAAAGTCATAAAAAAGTCATAGTATAGCATGGCATAAAAAGTCATAAAAAAAGTCATAGTATAGCATGGCAAAAAAAAGTCATAGTATAGCATGGCATAAAAAGTCATAAAAAAGTCATAGTATAGCATGGCAAAAAAGTCATAAAAAAGTCATAGTATAGCATGGCAAAAAAAGTCATAGTATAGCATGGCAAAAAAAGTCATAAAAAAGTCATAGTATAGCATGGCATAAAAAGTCATAAAAAAGTCATAGTATAGCATGGCGTAAAAAGTCATAAAAAAGTCATAGTATAGCATGGCAAAAAAAAGATATAGTATAGCATGGCATAAAAAGTCATAAAAAAGTCATAGTATAGCATGGCAAAAAAAGTCATAAAAAAGTCATAGTATAGCATGGCAAAAAAGTCATAAAAAAGTCATAGTATAGCATGGCAAAAAAGTCATAAAAAGTCATAGTATAGCATGGCAAAAAAAAGTCATAGTATAGCATGGCAAAAAAAGTCATAAAAAGTCATAGTATAGCATGGCATAAAAAGTCATAAAAAAGTCATAGTATAGCATGGCAAAGTCATAAAAAAGTCATAGTATAGCATGGCAAAAAAAGTCATAGTATAGCATGGCATAAAAAGTCATAAAAAAGTCATAGTATAGCATGGCAAAAAAAAGTCATAAAAAAGTCATAGTATAGCATGGCAAAAAAAAGTCATAGTATAGCATGGCAAAAAAAGTCATAAAAAAGTCATAGTATAGCATGGCATAAAAAGTCATAAAAAAGTCATAGTATAGCATGGCAAAAAAAGTCATAGTATAGCATGGCAAAAAAAAGTCATAGTATAGCATGGCAAAAAAAAGTCATAGTATAGCATGGCAAAAAAAGTCATAAAAGTCATAGTATAGCATGGCATAAAAAGTCATAAAAAAGTCATAGTATAGCATGGCAAAAAAGTCATAAAAAAGTCATAGTATAGCATGGCAAAAAAAGTCATAGTATAGCATGGCAAAAAAGTCAAAAAAAGTCATAGTATAGCATGGCATAAAAAGTCATAAAAAAGTCATAGTATAGCATGGCTAAAAAGTCATAAAAAAGTCATAGTATAGCATGGCAAAAAAAAGTCATAGTATAGCATGGCAAAAAGTCATAAAAAAGTCATAGTATAGCATGGCAAAAAAAGTCATAAAAAAGTCATAGTATAGCATGGCAAAAAAAGTCATAAAAAAGTCATAGTATAGCATGGCAAAAAAAAGTCATAGTATAGCATGGCAAAAAAAGTCATAGTATAGCATGGCATAAAAAGTCATAAAAAAGTCATAGTATAGCATGGCAAAAAAAGTCATAGTATAGCATGGCAAAAAAAAGTCATAGTATAGCATGGCAAAAAAGTCATAAAAAAGTCATAGTATAGCATGGCAAAAAAAAGTCATAGTATAGCATGGCAAAAAAGTCATAGTATAGCATGGCAAAAAAGTCATAGTATCATAAAAAAGTCATAGTATAGCATGGCATAAAAAGTCATAAAAAAGTCATAGTATAGCATGGCTAAAAAGTCATAAAAAAGTCATAGTATAGCATGGAAAAAAAAGTCATAGTTATAGCATGGCATAAAAAGTCATAAAAAAGTCATAGTATAGCATGGCAAAAAAAGTCATAAAAAAGTCATAGTATAGCATGGCAAAAAAAAAGTCATAGTATAGCATGGCAAAAAAAGTCATAAAAAAGTCATAGTATAGCATGGCAAAAAAAGTCATAGTATAGCATGGCAAAAAAAGTCATATTATAGCATGGCATAAAAAGTCATAGTATAGCATGGCAAAAAAAAGACATAGTATAGCATGGCATAAAAAGTCATAAAAAAGTCATAGTATAGCATGGCAAAAAAGTCATAAAAAAGTCATAGTATAGCATGGCAAAAAAAGTCATAGTATAGCATGGCATAAAAAGTCATAAAAAAGTCATAGTATAGCATGGCAAAAAAGTCATAGTATAGCATGGCATAAAAAGTCATAAAAAGTCATAGTATAGCATGGCAAAAAAAAGTCATAGTATAGCATGGCAAAAAAGTCATAAAAAAGTCATAGTATAGCATGGCAAAAAAAGTCATAGTATAGCATAAAAAAGTCATAGTATAGCATGGCATAAAAAAGTCATAGTATAGCATGGCAAAAAAAAGTCATAGTATAGCATGGCATAAAAAGTCATAAAAAAGTCATAGTATAGCATGGCAAAAAAGTCATAAAAAAGTCATATATAGCATGGCAAAAAAGTCATAGTATAGCATGGCATAAAAAGTCATAAAAAAGTCATAGTATAGCATGGCAAAAAAAGTCATAGTATAGCATGGCAAAAAAGTCATAAAAAAGTCATAGTATAGCATGGCAAAAAAAGTCATAGTATAGCATGCATAAAAGTCATAAAAAAAGTCATAGTATAGCATGGCAAAAAGTCATAAAAAAGTCATAGTATAGCATGGCAAAAAAGTCATAAAAAAGTCATAGTATAGCATGGCAAAAAAAGTCATAGTATAGCATGGCAAAAAAGTCATAAAAAAGTCATAGTATAGCATGGCAAAAAAAGTCATAAAAAAGTCATAGTATAGCATGGTAAAAAAAAGATATAGTATAGCATGGCATAAAAAGTCATAAAAAAGTCATAGTATAGCATGGCAAAAAAAGTCATAAAAAAGTCATAGTATAGCATGGCAAAAAAAAAGTCATAGTATAGCATGGCAAAAAGTCATAAAAAAGTCATAGTATAGCATGGCAAAAAAAAGTCATAGTATAGCATGGCAAAAAAAGTCATAAAAAAGTCATAGTATAGCATGGCAAAAAAAAGTCATAGTATAGCATGGCAAAAAAGTCATAAAAAAGTCATAGTATAGCATGGCATAAAAAGTCATAAAAAAGTCATAGTATAGCATGGCGTAAAAAGTCAAAAAAAAAGTCATAGTATAGCATGGCATAAAAAGTCATAAAAAAGTCATAGTATAGCATGGCAAAAAAAGTCATAGTATAGCATGGCAAAAAAAAGTCATAGTATAGCATGGCAAAAAAAGTCATAAAAAAGTCATAGTATAGCATGCATAAAAAGTCATAAAAAAAGTCATAGTATAGCATGGCATAAAAAGTCATAAAAAAGTCATAGTATAGCATGGCAAAAAAAAGATATAGTATAGCATGGCATAAAAAGTCATAAAAAAGTCATAGTATAGCATGGCAAAAAAAGTCATAAAAAAGTCATAGTATAGCATGGCAAAAAAAAGTCATAGTATAGCATGGCAAAAAAAGTCATAAAAAAGTCATAGTATAGCATGGCATAAAAAGTCATAAAAAAGTCATAGTATAGCATGGCGTAAAAAGTCATAAAAAAGTCATAGTATATAGCATGGCAAAAAAAAAAGAGTCATAGTATAGCATGGCATAAAAAGTCATAAAAAAGTCATAGTATAGCATGGCAAAAAAAGTCATAAAAAAGTCATAGTATAGCATGGCATAAAAAGTCATAAAAAAGTCATAGTATAGCATGGCAAAAAAAGTCATAAAAAAGTCATAGTATAGCATGGCAAAAAAAAGTCATAGTATAGCATGGCAAAAAAGTCATAAAAAAGTCATAGTATAGCATGGCAAAAAAAAGTCATAAAAAAGTCATAGTATAGCATGTCATAAAAAAGTCATAGTATAGCATGGTAAAAAAAGTCATAGTATAGCATGGCATAAAAAGTCATAAAAAAGTCATAGTATAGCATGGCAAAAAAAGTCATAAAAAAGTCATAGTATAGCATGGCAAAAAAAAAAGTCATAGTATAGCATGGCAAAAAAAGTCATAAAAAAGTCATAGTATAGCATGGCATAAAAAGTCATAAAAAAGTCATAGTATAGCATGGCAAAAAAAAGTCATAGTATAGCATGGCAAAAAAGTCAAGTATAGCATGCAAAAAAAGTCATAGTATAGCATGGCAAAAAAGTCATAAAAAAGTCATAGTATAGCATGGCATAAAAAGTCATAAAAAAGTCATAGTATAGCATGGCAAAAAAAGTCATAAAAAAGTCATAGTATAGCATGGCAAAAAAAAAGTATAGTATAGCATGGCAAAAAAGTCATAAAAAAGTCATAGTATAGCATGGCAAAAAAGTCATAAAAAAGTCATAGTATAGCATGGCAAAAAGTCAAAAAAGTCATAGTATAGCATGGCAAAAAAAGTCATAGTATAGCATGGCAAAAAAAGTCATAGTATAGCATGGCAAAAAAGTCATAAAAAAGTCATAGTATAGCATGGCAAAAAAAAGTCATAGTATAGCATGGCAAAAAAAGTCATAGTATAGCATGGCAAAAAAAGTCATAAAAAAGTCATAGTATAGCATGGCAAAAAAAAAGTCATAGTATAGCATGGCAAAAAAGTCATAAAAAAAGTCATAGTATAGCATGGCAAAAAAAGTCATAAAAAAGTCATAGTATAGCATGGCAAAAAAAAGTCATAGTATAGCATGGCAAAAAAAGTCATAAAAAAGTCATAGTATAGCATGGCAAAAAGTCAAAAAAAGTCATAGTATAGCATGGCATAAAAGTCAAAAAAGTCATAGTATAGCATGGCAAAAAAAGTCATAGTAGTAGCATGGCAAAAAAAGTCATAGTATAGCATGGCATAAAAAGTCATAAAAAAGTCATAGTATAGCATGGCAAAAAAAAAAGTCATAGTATAGCATGGCAAAAAAAAGTCATAGTATAGCATGGCAAAAAA
>BDMU01000257.1:0-28013 GCA_002217815.1 Seriola quinqueradiata | reverse complement strand
GCCGGAATGGGCTAATGTACATTATCCAAAACCGGATTTTCAGACATATTTCCTATTATTCTGCTCAAACAAGAAGCCTAAATACGAAAGTTGGATGAGGTAGATCCTGAATTACTGGATACCTTAAAAGCTGGGAATCTCCTTGGATGAGCAGAAAAAAACTTGCAGGTAGTAGTGTAGCATGCAGGAGTAGCTGTAGATGTGGTAATGGATTCAGTTTCCGTAACCACAACTTTTAAGAAGAACTCTTGCTGAAAAAGGAATTATTTTCTGTTCTATCTGAAGCTATTCAGGAGCATCCTGAACTGGTGAAGAAATATCTGGGAACCGTAGTTCCAAAAAGGACAATTTCTATGCTGCGCTTAAACTCTGCAGTATTTAGTGATGGTTCTTTCTGTTATATTCCTAAGGGTGTAAGATGTCCAATGGAGTTATCTACTTATTTCAGAATTAATCAGGCGGGAACCGGACAGTTCGAAAGAAACTCTTGTGATTGCAGATGAGGATAGCTACGTAAGTTATCTTGAAGGTTGTACTGCGCCAACTCGTGATGAAAATCAGCTTCACGCGGCGGTAGTGGAACTATTGCGTTGGATGGTTCCGAGATTAAATATAGTACTGTTCAAAACTGGTATCCGGAAATAAAGAAGGTAAAGGTGGGTGTTTCAACTTTGTGAGAAGAAACGCTAAGATTTCCTGGACTCAGGTTGAGACAGGTTCTGCTGTAACCTGGAAGTATCCTAGCTGTATCCTTAAAGGTGATAATTCAGTTGGAGAATTCTACTCAATTGCGGTAACCAATAATTATCAGCAGGCAGATACCGGAACTAAGATGATACACCTTGGTAAGAACACTAAGAGTACTATTATTTCCAAGGTATTTCTGCAGGTAAGTCACAGAATTCATATCGTGGTCTTGTACAGATAAATGGTAGGGCGCAAAATGCGAGAAACTTTTCACAGTGTGATTCCCTCTTGATGGGTAACGAATGTGGAGCGCATACTTTCCCTTACATCGAGGTGAAGAACAAGAGTGCGAAGGTAGAACATGAGGCTACTACAAGTAAGATTGGAGAAGATCAGATCTTCTACTGTAACCAGAGAGGTATTGATACCGAAAAAGCGATCGCTTTGATCGTTAATGGATTCAGTAAGGAAGTATTGAATAAGCTTCCAATGGAATTCGCTGTGGAGGCTCAAAAATTACTGGAAATTTCACTTGAAGGATCTGTAGGATAATAAAGCTGCAGGTGAAATTGCTATGAAGAAGTTATTTGGAATATTTATTATCGCATTATCTCTTTTCGCTTGTCAGGATGAAGACAGGAAGGAGTTAATGTCCCAGCCGGAAGTTGAAAAAGTACCGGATAGTATTCAGGTACTAAGGGAGACTTTGTTTACGGCACCGATGCTGCGGTTATAAGGGGTGGAAATTTTGTATATGGTGTTAGCATGGATTCCATGGCTAAGGTTCTTGCAAAAAAAGTTGCTCCCCTAAAATCAAATGATTTTCAGATGATCCCGTAACTGTTAAAGCTAAGGTCATTCCTAATTTGGACCGAGATGGTTGGAAGAGGTAATAGAGATTAGGGAAATAATAGAAGTTCCTGAAACGGGTAAAGTTTCAGATACGATTAATAAAAAATAAAAATTAAATCCATCTGCCACAGGCAGATTCAGAATTGATAGATATGCTTACAATTAAGAATTTACACGCCAGCATAGAAGATAAGGAGATCCTTAAAGGGATAAATCTTGAGATTAAACCGGAGAAGTTCATGCGATCATGGGCCTAACGGATCAGGGAAATCTACTTTATCTTCTGTAATTGCAGGGAGGGAAGAATATGAAATGACGATGGAGAAATGAGCTTTGAAGGTGAGGACCTAAGCGAAATGGATCCGGAAGAAAGAGCTCATAAAGGAGTTTTTCTTTCTTTCCAGTATCCGGTAGAGATTCCTGGAGTTTCTGTAACCAACTTTATCAAAACCGCTATCAATGCGCAACGAAAGCTCATGGTAAGGAAGATATGCCGGCTAATGAAATGTTGAAGCTTATCCGTGAAAAATCGGAAATGCTGGAGATGGACCGTAAGTTCTTATCGCGTTCACTTAACCAGGGTTTTTCAGGAGGAGAGAAAAAGCGTAATGAGATCTTCCAGATGGCAATGTTGAATCCAAAATTATCTATTCTGGATGAGACGGATTCTGGTTTAGATATCGATGCTCTTAAAGTTGTAGCAAATGGTGTTAACAAACTAAGAAGCGAGGATAATGCAGTTCTTCTTATACTCACTACCAGAGAGATTATTGGATTATATCGTACCAGATGTGGTTCACGTAATGGTAGATGGTAAGATCGTAAAATCTGGAGGCAAAGAACTAGCATACGAACTTGAAGAAAGAGGATACGACTGGGTTAAGCCGGAAAAAGCAGTCTACATTAATTGTAGGATTAAAGATTCAACAATTTAAGATTGAATTAAAAGCGAAATTTTTGGGATTTGATGTATGCACGACAATCTAAAAATTGAGCTTTAAACTTTAAAAGTTATGGAATTAAAAGATAAACTCATCTCATCATTTTTTGCCTTCGAAGAAGGCCTGGAACCCGATAATGCCATTGATAGCTTAAGAAATGAAGCTATTAAGAATTTGAAAATTTAGGTTTCCCGGATAAAAAGGATGAGAACTGGAAATATACTTCGCTTAAACTCTGTTCTTAAACATGATTATAGCGTATTTCCTAAGAAGGAGGATACTATAGATTATCGTGATATCAAGAAATATCTTATCCACGATATAGATTACTTATGATCTTGTTTTATAGATGGATCTTTTCATCGCATCTTTCTCAAACCACTCACGATAAGATCGACGTGTGTTTAATGTCATCTGCTTTGAATAAAAGTAAGTATCGTCCTGTGATAGATAATTACTTCAATAAGGTGGCGCCAAAATCAGGATTAAATTCACTTAATACTGCTTTTGCAAGAGAAGGAAGCATTCATTCATATCCACAAGAACAAACTTGCAGATAAACCGATCCAGATCATCAATTTTGCGACCGGAAATGAGTCATCGCTGCTTCTGCAGCCAAGAAACCTGGTTGTGGTTGAAGAAAATTCTCAGGTTCAGATCATAGAAAGACATCAAAGTCTTACAGATCATCCTGTTTTGACCAATTCTGTTACCGAGATCTTTGCAGATAAAAGAGCTATCGTGGACTATTATAAGATACAGAACGATAATGCTTCGGCTTCCCTTATAGATAATACATTCATCGATCAAAAAGGTGAAAGCAATGTATCTGTTCATACCTTCTCATTTGGTGGAAAACTTACGCGTAATAACCTGAACTTTTATCAGAATGGTGAGCGTATAGATTCAACCATGAAGGGAGTTACCATTATTGAGGATAAACACATGTAGATCACAATACGCTTGTTCACCATATTGAGCCAAATTGCGAAAGTCACCAGGATTACAAGGTATTTTTGGAGATAGTTCTACTGGTGTATTTATGGTAAGGTGGTAGTTGAGAAAGAAGCTCAAAAAACAAACGCTTATCAGGCTAATAATAATATCCTTGCCAATGATAAAGCGACTATTAAACTCTAAGCCTCAGTTGGAGATCTTTGCAGATGATGTGAGATGTAGCCACGGTTGTACCATAGGTCAGCTGGACGAAGAAGCTCTTTTTTATCTTCAGTCCCGTGGTATTCCGCGCAAAGAAGCCCGCGGATTATTGATGTATGCTTTCGCCAATAATGTATTGGAAAGTGTTAAGATCCCGGAGGTTAAAAGAGAATCAATAAACTTATCGCTTCTAAACTGGAGGTAGAGCTAGGATTCAATTTATAATCACAAATTTTACAAAAAACTAAAAGGATGAGCCAGCAAACTCAAACTACGACTTTTGAGGTTGAAAAGATCCGTAAGATTTTCCAATACTTAGCCGAAAGGTGAATGGTTATCCTTTGGTTTATTTTGATAATGCGGCAACGGCACAAACGCCTATACAGGTATAGATGTGATCGTTGACTATTATTCCAATTATAACGCGAACATTCATCGCGGGGTACATTCTTTATCTCAGGAAAGCTACAGATAAATATGAGCAGGCCAGGTTAAAGATCCAAAAGCATTTTAATGCTGAAAAATCTCACGAGATCATTTTTACATCCGGTACCACACATGTATAAATCTGGTTGCAAATGGTTTTTTCGGCTTTGCTGAAGGAGGGCGATGAGATCCTGGTTTCAGCTATGGAGCATCACTCCAATATTGTGCCTTGGCAAATGCTATGTGAAAAGACTGAGCAAAGCTTAGGGTGATCCCAATGGATGAAAAAGGGGAATTGATCTATTCAGAATTTGAATCCCTGATTTCGGAAAAGACTAAACTGGTCTTTTAAACCATGTGTCTAATGCCCTGGGAACTGTTAACCCAATAAAAAAGATCATAGATAAGGCGCACTCGCTTCGGAGCTGCTGTTTTAATTGATGGGGCTCAGGCAGCACCTCATATTAAAGCGGATGTACAGGAACTTGATGTGGATTTTTATGTTGTTTCCGCTCATAAGATGTTTGGGCCTACAGGAGTGGGAGTTTTATATGGAAAAGAAGAGTGGTTGGAAAAGCTTCCTCCCATATCAGGGAGGTGGCGAGATGATCGCTACTGTTTCTTTTGAAAGACGACTTACGCTGGTTTGCCCCATAAATTCGAGGCCGGGACGCCTAATATTTGTGGAGGTATCGCCTTTGGCGCTGCGATAGATTATATGAATAGCATTGGCTTTACTGAAATTGCAGCTTACGAGCACGAATTGCTTATTTATGCCACCGAAAAACTGAAGGAGATCGAAGGAATGAAGATCTATGGGGAGGCAAGTGAAAAAACCGCTGTGATCAGCTTTAATATTGAAGGTTTGCCATCCCTATGATATAGGAACCCTGGTAGATAAAATGGGTATAGCCGTTAGAACAGGACATCATTGTGCACAACCCATCATGGATTTCTTTAAGATCCCGGGAACCGTTAGAGCATCTTTTGCTTTTTATAATACCTTTCATGAAATTGATCTTTTTATCGAAGCTGTTAAAAAGGCTAAGATGATGCTTCAATAAACTTCTAAAGGTTAAACTCCCTTGTGACTGACTTCGATCGAAGTGGTTTCCTATGATTATCAGAAAATGTTGAATAGCAGTAGTTCTTATGTAACTTTTGCTTAAAATTGAGGTATGACGATACAGAAAAACAACAGGAAGTAGTCGATGAGTTTTCAATGTTCGACGACTGGATGCAACGCTACGAATAATGAATCGAGCTGGGTAAATCCTTGCCTTTGATCGATGATAAAGTATAAGATTGATGAAAAACCTTATAAAAGGTTGCCAGAGCAAGGTATGGGTACATGCCGAACTGGAAGGGGATCAACTCGTATTTACAGCCGACAAGTGATGCTATTATCACTAAAGGAATCGTAGCAATTTTAATAAGGGTATTTTCCAAGTCAGCATCCTTCTCAGATCATAGAAGCTGATACAAAGTTTATCGACGACATGGTTTTAAAGGAGCATCTATCTCCAACCAGAGCCAATGGGTTGGTAAGTATGATCAAACAACTAAAAATGTATGCGGTGGCATATCAAAACCCAATTGAATTAAATGGAAGAGGAAATAAACACTCAGGAAATGGGAGAAAAGATCGTTAAGGTTTAAAAACTATTTACGATCCTGAGATCCGGTAGATATCTATGAATTAGGTCTTATTTATGATGTTATGGTAAGTACAGACATGATGTTAAGATCCTGATGACCTTAACAACTCCAAACTGTCCTGTGGCAGAAACCTTGCCTTTTAGAGGTGAGGAAAGAGTGAAAGCCTGATTCGGTTAAGGACTGTGAGGTAGAGATCACTTTTGATCCACCATGGAGTCAGGATCTGATGAGTGAAGGAGCAAAATTAGAACTCGGACTTTTATAATTAAAAAAAGGAAGATGGCTGAGAAATTGTAAATCGCGTAGCCCAGAGTAAACTCGTAACTTTTAATCTTGAGGATTATTATCCAAAAGGAGAGCGGATCTCCTTCGATTTAAGTCACTGGTTGCTTGAGGGTTTGTTTTACGTGAAAAGGATTTCAGAGAGCAGGCTAAAGCACATGACTGGTCACAATACAGGGATGCTTATGTGGCGCTATATTGTTCTACGGACGCTATAATTCCTGCATGGGCCTATATGCTCATTACCAGTCACCTCAGGAATACGGCAAAAAAAGTAATTGCAGGTAGTTTAGAGATCTTGAAAGTCATTTATATCAAGACGTGATAGAAGAGCTTGATGTTTCAGATCTTAAAGATAAGCCGGTGATAATCAAAGGCTGTTCAAATAAGCCTGTCCCAAAAAATGCTTATCTTTTCATTATCAACAAACTACAACCCATTGTAAAGAGTTTGATGTATGGCGAAGCCTGCTCATCGGTGCCTCTTTACAAACAACCAAAAAAATAATATGAAAAAATTATTACTAATTGCGCTATGTCTCGTATTACAGGCGTGGCTATTCTCAACAGGAAAAAAGAAAGATTCTGTACCGCCTAACGGTTGGAAAACAGAAGGAATGTTCAATTGTTATTCAACCAGTCTGCCTTTAACGAGGAATGGACGGGTGGAGGAACTTCCAGCATTGCGGCGAACCTTACTTTGAATTATCAGTTTAATTATCGAAAAGACGATTTTACCTGGGATAACAGAATTCTTGCTAACTATGGTCTTACTAAAGTTAAGGATGATGATTACGCGAGAAAGACCAGCGACAGGCTTGAGCTTAATTCCATTGCGGGTAAGGAGATAGATGAATCCAATTTCTATTATTCCTGGTTTCTGAACTTCAGAACTCAGTTGACAAAGGTATAAAATTTAGCGAGGATCCGGATACAGGTGAAACGATTAGAACCGAAACCACGCATTTTCTATCACCGGCCTACTTACAAACCGGCCCGGGGATCATGTGGAAGAAAATGACAATTTCGTATTTAACCTTGCTCCGGCAACGGCGCGAATGATCTTTGTTGACGATAAGTTTACATCTGGTTTGAATTATCAGGATGGGCAATATTTTGGCGTGGATGCCGGGAAATCTATGAGATTCGAATTTGGTGCTTCTTTGAGCGCACTTGCCAGTTTTGAGATCCTAGAAAATGTAAATATGGAAAACTCACTTAATCTATATTCAAACTACCTGACAAACCGGGAAATGTTGATATAGATTATTTGATGAAACCTGGAAATGGGTATAAATAAATACCTTTCTGCTAACCTGCTATTCCAGGCGATCTATGATGATAATGCCGTAGCTGCATTTCAGATTCGTGAAGTATTTGGAGTTTGGGATCAACTACGGATTCTAAAAACCAACATCTAATTGATACAGAAAGCTGCCTGCATATTGTTATAATCTGCAGCAGCTTCTTTTCAGTTAAAATTTTGTTGAAGTATA
Organism: Seriola quinqueradiata; assembly: GCA_002217815.1. Lineage (NCBI taxonomy): Eukaryota > Metazoa > Chordata > Actinopteri > Carangiformes > Carangidae > Seriola > Seriola quinqueradiata. The sequence goes on along the minus strand of BDMU01000257.1, from coordinate 20,513 downwards.
GCACTCATAACACAATAGCATTCTAATGATTACCTTTGTAGCATGATTGAAAAAACAGACCTATCCTTTGAAAAAGCTGTTCTGATTGGTATAGTTACCAAAGAACAAAATGAAGAAAAACTTGAAGAATATCTGGATGAACTTGAGTTTCTAACCTACACCGCAGGTGGAGAGGTTATAAACGATTCACCAGAGAATGGATATGCCCAATCCCAAAACCTTTATTGGTACCGGAAGATGGAAGATGTAAGGGAGTTCGTTAAAGAACATGAAATAGGCGCTGTAATTTTTGATGATGAATTATCACCGGCACAACAAAAGAATATCGAGAAGATCCTTAAGTGCAAGATCCTTGATCGTACCAACCTGATATGGATATTTTTGCTCAAAGAGCTAAGACTAGTTATGCGCGTACTCAGGTAGAACTTGCTCAATACGAATATTTGCTTCCCAGACTTGCCGGAATGTGGACTCACCTCGAAAGACAACGTGGGGGTATTGGTATGAGAGGTCCCGGGGAAACCGAGATCGAAACCGACCGTAGGATCGTTAGGGATAAAATTTCCCTGCTAAAGAAAAAGCTTGAGACCATAGATAAGCAAATGGAGATTCAGCGTGGAAACAGGGGGCAGCTTGTTAGGGTTGCGCTTGTTGGTTATACCAACGTTGGAAAATCCACTTTGATGAACGTGATAAGTAAGAGCGAGGTATTTGCAGAGAATAAATTATTTGCAACCCTGGATACGACCGTAAGAAAGGTGGTTATACGCAATCTTCCGTTTTTATTGACCGATACGGTTGGATTTATCCGAAAGCTTCCTACACAGCTTGTAGAGTCCTTTAAATCGACTCTTGATGAGGTGAGAGAAGCCGATCTTTTATTACACGTGGTAGATATTTCTCATCCTAACTTTGAAGATCATATAGATTCGGTTAATAAGATACTTACCGAGATTGAAACTATTGGAAAACCAACTATTATGGTGTTCAATAAGATAGATGCCTATGAGCCTGAGCAAATTGAGGAGGATGACCTTATAACCGAAAGACTTCAGCTCATTACTCATTAAAGGAATGGAAAAAGACCTGGATGAACAGGATGGGAGACAGAGTCTTATTCATTTCGGCATTGGAGAAAGAGAATATGGAGCATTTCCGAAAAAAGGTTTATGAGGCGGTAAGGGAAATACATATTACCAGATTCCCTTATAACAACTTCCTTTATCCAGAATATGATGCTTATGGTGATGAAACCAATAGCTTAGTAAAGTTTTAACTCATATTCGTAAAGAACTTTTTAAATTTATATGAATCAATAACATATAGATATGAAAAGTTTTTTCACTTTCATCTGTTTGCTTTTTTCCTTTGGGATCATGGCGCAAAGTCTTGCGGGTTCCTGGAAACTAACAGAGCTTAATGGTGCACCGATTACAGATAAGGAAATCATTCGAATTTATCAGGATAATTATTTCGCTGAAGGCGCTAAAGACATAAAGACCAATGAATTTCTTTGGGCACAGGGAGGTAAATATAATGACGTTGATTATTCTACCATTCTGGATTTTCATACTAAATATCCAAAACTGAATAGGTCAGGAAAATGACCCGAAACTTGAATTCGTAAACGAAGATCAAATACAGATCAATAATGTCAAAGAAGTTGAGGTCTGGAAAAGGATCTCAGATGAGAATGAACTTTCGGGAAATTGGTGATCACAGGTAGGAAAGAGACGGAGAAATGGACAACATAACTCCGGAGATCGCAGAACAATAAGATCTTAGCAGGCGATAGGTTTCAATGGATTGCATTTAATTCTGCTACAGGAGGAATTCTTTGGAACCGGGGGAGGGACTTATACGACCGAGATGGTAAATATGTAGAGAATATCGATTTCTTTTTCCAGAGATAATAATCGCGTAGGAGCCAGCCTTGAATTCAAATTTGAAGTAAGGAACGGGGAGTGGCATCATTCCGGTAAAAGTTCTAAGGGAGATCCCATCTATGAGATCTGGTCGCCTTATAGTGACGCTTATAAGATCGAAGAAAAAATAATTAAGCTATACGTAAAATCATACCAATAAATAAATCAGTCCGGGAAAGGGCTGATTTTTCATGCTTACATCGAAAACTTACTGATAATCAATGTATTAGGCGTTAAAATGTTTAAATTGAGGTAATTAGACCCTACTCTTTTTATAATTGTAAATGTAGGGTTATGTATTTTTTTCGAAATTATTTTTGGTGTGTATGATCGTGCTGGCTGGATGCCAGGACGATTATTCTGAGGAAATGTCTGTAGAGAATTTATGGACTATGAGGAACTGGAATATTACTGCTGTTATCGGTAATTCTGAATTCACCGTAGACGATCCGGAATTTATTCGTGGTGAAATAGTTAAGGTCCCGATGAAGAATATAATATTCTTTCATTTTGGGCTTTCAGAGGTGAATTGAATTCGAAGCTCGAACCATATGAGGGAATTGCTGGCCTTTCTGTGTTACTATGTTGGGCCGGGACTTATACAACGGGTGTGAAATACAACCAGAATTTCTGCCAGTATTGGAAAGACTCTCTGGCTTGGTCCTCAGATGAAGATATTGGCGAAACCGGTGATGTTCATAATTTCCAAGGCTTCTGAAAATTTGTAGAAGGGACGTTCAGGTTTCGTGCCTATAATAAGGATAAACCAAACCAATCGATAGTAATATATGGTGAATTTGGGTCGCTATAGACAAGATCAATCCATGAATATCGAGGCAGAAAATTTAAAACTCAGTTCTTTCTTTATTTTTTCTGAACTGATCCTTTTCCCGATTGAAACACCGGATTTATCGAATTCCGGTAACTGCATATTTCTTGAACTAGCGACTTTCGTATAATATTCTTCTTTTGAAGGATGCTCAGGATATACCAGATTCCATACGGAATTATCATCCTCTTTTTCAATTAACTTATGTATAGCGGCTATACAATCTTTTTGATGAACAAGGTTTACAGGAGCATCAGGATTTTTGATGTCCTTTCGCCCCGATAGGAATTTTACAGGATGCCGGTTCTTACCTATTAATCCCCCAAATCTTAGTATTGAAGTTTTAAAATTTTGATTGTTCAAGAGTAATAATTCCGCGTTTCTTAATTGAACGGCAGTATCATTTGAATGTCGGTGCCTGCCTCTTCAGTATAAACTGGAAAATCCTCTGAATCGGCATAGACAGCAAGTTGAACTAATAAAAATCACCTTGGAAAGGTGGGAGTTTTCAATATGGGAATAAGATTCTTTATTTTCTTAACAAAATTGATTTCTGGGTTCTTTCTCAGCCCTGGCGGAATATCAATGATAAGAGTCTGAGTTCTGAGAGAAAAGACCTTATATCACCTTGTATCCCTTTTTCAAATAGTTTTATCGAATAAGGAACGATGCCTGCAGAACGGAGCTCGCCATTTTCTCCATTCGGGTAACCGAACCACGAACCTCGTGATTTATCTCTACCAAACTTTTTCCTAATTCCAGTCCGAGCCATCCACATCCAAGTATTGATATCTTCATTTATTCCTTGATTCTTATAGTTTTCTTTAAAATAATCGCATCATTCAGCACAAAAGTCTCGGGATCATATCTGCTGGCCTAGCCTTAATGTTGAGTTCCTTGTTTTCTAAAAGGTCATAAGCCGATTCATAGATCACAAATTCCGGTTTATCACCCTCTTCAATTTTGAATTCGATCCTAAGCGTATCCTGATTGGAAGCATAATAGGTTAATAAACGTTCTTTCCAGCGCCTTGTGAACATGTGGAATTTGTTACTGCCAAGATAAACATCTCCGGCCACAAGTCCATTAACTTTAAACTCTTCAAAATCCACATCATTATGTTCAAATATCTCAATTCTGTGAACAGGTCGGTTAGGTGCTATCTTCAATGAATAGGTATTCGTATTAAGACTGTCTTTTTTAATTTTTTCAGTATTACCGAAGGCTCAGCAATAGGGACCAGAGGTGCTGTTTTTTGAAATGTAAATCGGCTACCATACTTGCTGCTGAATGTAGATTCGGGACTGGACATGTCTACAGGTTCTTTCCCAAAAATTTCAGAGGTCCAATCATCAACCACTTTGTCATAGGATAGCCATTTTGCTGAATCATTATCAAGATCCTTCAGGTAGATAAGACTATTTGGTTTTGGTCTGTCTTCATTAAAATTTGAATAAAATGTGCAACAAAAATGAAGATATTGAACATGAAAAAGCAAACGATCCCAAAAGATTTTAACCTTTTAAAATATGCAAATACCGGAAGCAGTAGTAAGAACAACAACGAGGTTAGAATTCCGCTTACAAATAATATTTTTAGTCCTAAAGCCACCGGTAAGGTCCAAACAAATGGAAGCACTACGAATAGGGCGGGATAGGATAATAGTGCCATCAGGATACGGTTTGGTGTTTCCTGGCGTATCATGATGAAGAGCTGGAGCAATCCAAAGAATACCGGAATTATGAAGTATGAAGCACCTTTTAGATATAAAGATACTAAACCGCAAATCGCTAACCAGATAAATAAAGGTGCGATAAATGCCGACGGTGCTTTAGATTTTTTTCTGAAAGCATGGTAGATAAAAAAGCAAATACTTAACGACAGAATAATGGCAGTGGTCATGTACCAATACCCGTTATAGGTAAAGCCTTGTTCCATTTCAGAATATCCGGGATATATGAAAAGGAAGAATTTCCAGAATAACCAAACGCCCAAACCTGAAAGTACCAGGCTTAAGATCATTGGCAAAAACCCTGTAATTATACCATTAAAGCTTAATCTCTCGTGTCTAAATCCATAGACGATCAGGATAATAAAGATCACCGAAGCAAGAATAAGCATAGGGAATATCCCAATCGAACGGATAACTTATAAATTCTCCAAATGGCAAACTAAAATAGATAAGATCCCGGTCACTGTTTAATTTGGTAAGATCTGCATCGCTGAAATAGGTAAGCAGAGGCATTAAATAAGTGCCCTGATGAGCCAGTGTTTCTTTATCAAGATTTTCAGGGGTGTCGTTAGCCGTATGATAATCAAAATGATCATCTATGAAAGCAAAATTATAACGTTAATATCAGCATCTTCCTTAAAACGGTTAGGTCTGTATCATTAGGTAGCATTTTATAGATACTGTAGGCAAGTGAATTTGCTACCGGATATTCCGGGTCTGCTTCTTTGAATGCTTCAATCAGGCGAGCATTCTTACCATTGGTCTCAAGCAGCATAAATGGATTACCTCCACTACTCTGGCCTCAAAATTTAAGGCGAGTTTAGCCTGTTTAGCCCATGGATGGTCTTTTATGAAAAGAGAAGCACCATTCAGCCCCAATTCTTCAGCATCTGTAAAAAGCAGGATAATGTCATTTTTAGGTTCAGGATCTTTTGCCAGATACGCTCTCACTCCTTCAAGAATAGTGGCAATCCCACTGCCGGCATCGCTGGCACCATAAGAGGAATGCGAAGCACTGTCATAATGAGTCATTAAATGAGTGCATTCCCATCTCCCGAGCCTTCTATTTAGCCAGAATATTTTGTGGTTTTACGAGAATCGCTTGAGCATTGAGATCATATGCCTCCTGAGTTTGCACTTCTAACCCCATAGTCTGTAGCTGATCTACAATATAATTCCTCACTTTGCTATGAGATGAGCTACCCACAAAATGAGGTTCCTGAGCAAGGGCTTCTACGTGTTCAAAAGCCTTTGAGTGGAAATTCTGCTGGTGAATTCTTATCGTCTGTATCATAATCCGGTTGGTCGAAGGTAAAGTTGATCCATATTCCAAGAATAATTAGAATGAAAGCTATAAGTCCGGAAAATCTGTTGTTCATGAATTTGATTTGAAAAATCTTAAAGTTAAATAAGTTTTGATTTATAAGTAAAGAATTTCGGTCAGTAATTCAAAAGCTAAAAATCCTTATATTTAAGTAATTAAGAATCAAAAACTTGTAGTTATGGGTATTAAAAGTTTCATGGGAAAAAGAGCAGAGCCGGAAAAAGCGGCAGACGTGCCGATGTTGGTTAGAGATTATATGGTAACGCATCTTATTACCTTCAAGGAGCATGAGAACATTCTGGACGTAATGGAAAAACTTATAAAACATGGAATTTCGGGTGGCTGCGTGGTGAATGATAGAAATGAACTCCTGGGAATAATCTCTGAAGGGGATTGCATGAAACAAATATCTGATAGCCGATATTATAATATGCCAATGGCAGACCTAACCGTGGGTAAGCGCATGAAAACCAATGTGGAACCATTGAGGCGAATATGAATGTACTCGATGCGCCAAAAAATTCATCGAATTAAAGTTCCGAAGATTTCCTATTGTAGAGAATGGTGTGCTTATAGGGCAGATTAGTCAGCGGATGTACTTTTGGCTGCTCTGAGGTTGAAAGGTCAAAGCTGGCATGTTTAGTTCAGGTTCTTTTCACCAGCGCATAAATGTCGTTTTCCAGCCTTAAATAGCCCTGATCATAAACGAAAAAATACTGATTCCCCGATTTCGTGTTATAAATGCTCGTAAAATATTCAAAATTGAATCCTTTAGATAGCAGTTTATTTCTGGAGGTTGTGGTTTATCTCCGGGATTTAATTCCTGCAAAATACGATGATTCCTTCTTAAAAGGTTATTGGTATTGCGAATCAGATTTGTGGTGTCCTGATTGACCTTATTATGATAGGCGTTGCGGCAATAGTCGCTGCAGAATTTTTTATCTATTCTGCCTTTGATATTTTCCCCGCATTCCAAACAAAGATTTCTCCATATTTAATTGTGTTTTGAACTTGTAGGGAAGCGTACCGTATTTTAAATATAGGGGTAAAATCTGAAAAATGGAAAACCGACATTCCTAAGTCTGGTCTGAAGCTTCGGTTTTTGAAAAGAAAGCTTATTAATCTTGGTGGATGCTCCGGATCATCTTTCTTCAAAGAATTCATTTAGTTCTGATAACAAAAAGCTGCGTCTTTGGCTGCATGAATAAATTCTGAAATATGATGGGTAAAGGCTTTAAGTTCAATTAGGCCAATTTCGGTATCAAATCTTGCTTTTGTACCCTTGTATTGTTTGAAAGGATGTAGTTCTGAAATGAAAAAATAACCATCCTCCTTCAGACAGGAATAGGCGCTGCTGAAAATAAAGCTAAGATCTTCAATATGTTCAAGGATGAGGTTGCAGGTAATGAGGTCCGGTTTTAGAGAAATAAAATCCCAGTCTTTTGTGATATCAGCTATAACGAAGCTTACGTTCTCTCGTTTATTTTGGTTTTTGCGATTTGAAGCATTTCGCTAGAAAAGTCCACCGCCAGAATTTCATCTGCCTTAAGACTTAACCACTGAGTGTTTTTTCCCGTTCCACATCCAAGTTCCAGAACTTTACTGAAACGGATCTCCTTTAATATCTTTTGCGTAATTAACTTATCAAGATCCCTGGTCTTGTTTTTATTGGTGTCGTATTGGGAAGACCATAGGTCGTAAGCCTTATCTATTTTCATTAATATGAAGATTTTTCGGGTTTCAAATTAAGCATTTTTGGGATATTATGGTACAGCGTTTTGGGGCGTTATAAACAGTGACTATCCATTTACAAACGTTTACAAACGAAAGTAAACGCAAACAAATATTTTACAGACGAATCTAATTAGGTAGCTGTCGCACTTTTGAACCGTTGAATTGAACTAATGATTTTCAACTGCAATAAATTCTATAGTTATGAGCACTTTAAGAAACACAGTACAATTAATCGGACATGTAGGTAATGATCCTGAGATCCTTAATCTTGAATCAGGTAAAAAACTGGCAAAATTCTCCATTGCCACAAATGAGAGTTATAAAAATGCAAAGGGCGAAAAGATCACCGATACACAATGGCATAATATAGTGGCCTGGGGTAAGACCGCAGAACTGGTTGAGAATTATGTTCCTAAGGGTAAAGAAGTTGGGATTGAAGGAAAATTAACCAGCAGAAGTTATGAGGATAAGGAAGGCGTAAAGCGATATATCACAGAGGTGGTTTGTAACGAATTATTGCTTCTGGGAGGTAATAAGTAATCAGATTCAAAAATAAATCTCCTGAGCGAGTCTGTAGGTATTGGCGTGAGCTTCAATAATGAGTTTGATGTCTTTTGAATAGCCACCGCCCATACTACATTGTACAGGAATGGTTAGATCACGACAGGTTTGCAGAACGACCTGTCGTGATCTTTTTCTATTAAAATAGAAAAATGTGAGGCTCATAACTTCTATGTTAAAATTGATTAAAAAGTAGGGTTTTCCTCTATAACATGTAGTTGTGCTCATATTTAAATTTAACTATTCAATTTTAGCAGTTTTTCTATCTGCTTAAATGAGATTCCCTACAATAATTCCCTACAATAATTCCCTGCAATAATTCCCTGCAAAATGCACTTTGTTCATTTAAGATAATGGCTTGGGCAGACTTAAACTAATGATTTATTTACTAATCTTTATACCAATTATTATGAAAACAATTAAATTTTTGAGTGTAGTATTTTTTACAGGGATTTTGTTAGGTAGCTGTGAAAAAGAAAATTTAGCCGGAGTTGAGAGCGAACTAGATGAAACATTGCAGATAAAATCTAAATTGGAACTGTTTAGGGAACAGTATAGTCCAAACTATAACAAATCTCATAGTACAGATTTAAACTATTTAGATGGATTATGTGATGGAGCACCTAAAACCCATTTAACATCAGGAAGTATATTCGATAGTGGACACTGGGACTATTATACCTTTTCAGGTAATGCAGGAGATGTTGTTAGTATTCAGGTAAATAGACTCACGGATGAAATGGATCCAGCTTTTACTCTTTTCTTTGGTACTTCAAATTCTACGGTAGGTCTAAATGATTCTTCTTCATCAAATGCTGACTTAACATTTTTAGAATTCCGCGATGACGAAATATATCCTCTTAGTTGTCATGGAGATCCTTTATTAGAAAATTACGTTTTACCCTCTACAGGAGACTATACCCTTGCGATTTATGATTTTTTAGCTGTGGCCCTGCACCTTATGGATATGAGATATTTGTCTCAGGAATTGATATTGCAAATTGCAATACTATATCAGATTCTGATGGAGATGGAATTGAAGATACTTTAGATAATTGTCCTAATATAGCAAATCCAGATCAAAGCTAATAATGATGGAGACTCAGAAGGTGATGTTTGTGATGATGATGACGATAATGATGGAATTGAAGACACTTTGGATAATTGTCCTTTTACTGCCAATCCAGGTCAGGAAATTATGACGGCGACTCAGAAGGGATGCTTGCGATAATGATGATGATAATGATGGGTGTCCAGATGATGTAGATCCTAATTTATCCAATATAGAACCTACAGTCATTATTGATGGTTGTGATACCGGAGTAGAAAATAGAACTACATTGGAATGCGGTATTATGTTTTCTGATAAAATGGATGATTTAGAGGTGGGTAACTATAGAAACCATGGAGCTTTTGTAAGAACCGTTGCTAAGATGGTAAATTCCTGGTACAAGGATGGACTTGTTACCTTAGCTGAAAAGGATGCTCTTATGACGTGTGCAGGACAAGCAAATATTCCATAAAATTAAAAATAAATCTCCTGTGCGAGTCTGTAGGTATTGGCGTGAGCTTCAATAATGAGTTTGATGTCTTTTGAATAGCCACCGCCCATACTACATTGTACAGGAATGGTTAGATCACGACAGGTTTGCAGAACGAACCTGTCGCGTTCTTTACAGGCCTCAATAGAACAGGATAACCTTCCCAGTTTGTCGGTATCCAGAATATCCACCCCAGAGAGATAGAATATAAAGTCCGGATTTACTTTTTCAATTAATTCCGGTAGTACATTTTTTAAGTTTATCGAGATAAACTTTATCACTTGTGCCATCCTCGAGTGCGATGTCAAGATCTGACTTTTCTTTTTTAAATGGATAATTGCCTTTCCCGTGCATAGAAAGGTATAAACACTCGGGTCATTTGAAATATCTCTGCCGTTCCATTGCCTTGATGGACGTCGAGATCTACGATAAGGATCTGTTTGGCAAATCCTTTATTTTGAAGATACCGGGCTCCAATTGCCTGGTCGTTCAAAAGGCAAAAAGCCTCAGCTCTGTTGCTGTAGGCATGATGAGTCCTCCAGCAATATTCATGGCGATTCCATTCTCGATAGCAAATTCGCTGGCTTTAACGGTTCCATCGGCAATTATTTTGTTCCCTGTCTACTAATTGTTGAGATAATGGAAATCCTGACTTTCTGATTTCTTTTTTGTCTAATTCCAGATTGATGAGGCGTTCAAAATAATTAGCCTCATGTACCTCTAATACGTGAGCAGAATCAATAAAAACTGGTTCAAAAAAATTGCTCTCCTCACATGTGCCTTCATGAATTAATTGTTCTGGAAGAAGCTCATATTTTTCCATGGGGAAACGATGCCTTTCCGGTAAAGGATGTTTGTAGATGGGATGATAAGCAATCTTGAGCATTTTGAGGTTTGGATTTTCCTGATCATTTATTCAAAAAAGCCTCCCGCGATAAGGTTCGGGGAGGCTTCTTAAATATATTCCTTGAAAGAACTATGAAATAATAGTTCCGTTGTTTACTCCTTCTTCATCAGGATTCATAAAAACAAGTTTACCTTCTGCATTCCTCTGTCATAAGGATCATACCTTCACTCTCAACTCCGCGTAATTTGCGTGGAGCCAGATTTAACAAGTACGGTTACTTTTTTCCCGATTATATCTTTCAGCCTTGAAATGTTCTGCAATACCAGATACAACTGTACGCTTATCAATCCTGTATCCACCTTTAGAACCATTAATTTCTTGTCTTTGGCATTTTTTGAGCATCCACAATAGTACCTACTCTTAGGTCCATCTTGGTGAAATCATCAAAGTAGCGGTCTCTTTTGAGGTTCAGCTTTCTGATTCTCCATTTCGTTTGCAGTTTTTTAGCCTTTAATTTTTTCCAATTGTTTTCCAATCTGTTCATCTTCTATTTTGCTAAACAATAATTCGGCTTTCCAATCTGATGTCCTCCAGGAATAAGCGCCTCTTAGTGGCGATAATATCCCAATCGGAAATCAGACCTTTCAACTTCAGATTGATTCAGCATCTTTTGAGCTTTGCCGAAGTGAAAGGTAAAAAGGGTTTCACTAATAGTGGCAAGGGCAGATGCGATTGAAGGGCTACATACATAAGTTTTCACCCTTCTTCATCTGTTTTATTTTTTTCCATGGGCTCCTCGTGCTGCAAGATACTTGTTACCAAGTCTGGCAGATTCATCAATTCCTCCCTGAGCTTCTCTGAATCTGTAAATTTTTCGATAGAACTTCGATCACAGATGGGATACCGCCTTTAATTCGCGCGATGTTCTTCATTCTACTTCATTATAGCTTCCCGGTTGAGGCACTCTCACCACCGAATATTTGTTGTAGAACCACCACGCGGTTTATAAAATTTCCGAAGATTGCAACCAGTTCATTGTTGTTACAGCCTGGAAATCTTTCCATGTGAAATCGTTATCCTTTGTCTCCAGGTTCTCATTCGCAGGAAGAACATACCTAAAGAACATCCTGCTGAATCAGGAAATCCTTCCAAGATATTCATGTAACCAGACTCCCATTCTTAGCAGGTAAGATAATGTCTTTCCTCAAGATTAAAAGTTCAATTCGCTAGGTACATTTTCAGCGTTTTAAAAAATAAAATCACCGTGTGCCTTAGCATTACCGGGAAGAATATATACAGTGAAAATACTAAATTATCTTGCCGATAAAATGGGATCAATTTTTTGTTTTCATCTTTCCAGAAGGCTCCCAGTCTTTACTTCTCTTTCTGCCACTCCTTGTGGAAGAAATATAACCTATTGGAAGCATCAAACCACCTACAATAAAGTACTTTGCCGTCTCCTCCTTCTACGGTATCTGTGAATTCCCCATTCAAGATCCCGGCGTTACCGCTTCTGGCTCTTAATCCGTCATCTATCCAGATTTCACCTGCCCATTAAACATTGCTTTCCAGTCTGCTTTAGCCTTTAAGTATCCATTCTTTTAACCAGTCTTCAATATTGATCCAGTGGCAAACAGTGTCTTGTTTCCCTTAAGCTTGGAACGGCACCTTGTGATCGCAGATTTTGGATTGATGAGGTCTGTTGCATTTAAAGAAGAGCCACAGCTTTCACATTGGTCACCGTAATGTTTCCCTTAAGCTTGGAACGGCACCGTGATCGCAGATTTGGATGATGAGTCGTTGCATTTAAAGAAGAGCCACAGCTTTCACATTGTCACCGTATGCCTCTTCATTTCCGCATTTAGGACAGTTCCGGTCACAAATCGTTGCGGCCAGAAACTGACCCGCCTCTCATCATATAATTGTTTCGTAGTTTCTTCAATGAACTTCCCATCTTCATGCATTTTTTGAAAAAATCTGAACGTATCATGATGGTTTTCCTGAAGTCCGGATAATTATCAAAACTAACTCCGAATTCTTCAAAGGATTTTTAATGATATATTATTATCCACAACATCCTGAGAGTCACACCTTCTTTTTTTTGCCTTATATGATAGGACCCATGCTCATCGCTTCCGCAAACGAATGCAACATCATGCCCACTGCATGCGTAGAAAGCGTGAATAATATCTGCAGGAACATAAACTCCCGCTAAATGTCCAATATAATGGGTCCGTTAGTATACGGCAAAGCCGCTTGTAATCGTATATCTCTGAGGATTTTACTCATTAATTCTATATCCTTTTTTAGAAGCCGTAAAATAAGCAAAAAGGCTCGATTACGCGTTAAATTCTTGTAAAACCGTAGAGTGAAGATTACTTTCTACTTTTACTTTAAATAATCTTTATTATGCGTAAAATATTACCCTCAGCCTTTTATTATCATGCATCTTGTAATTCTGCAAAAAAAGAAACTTCCCACCATGCAAAAGTTATACTTTGGAAAATCTTGAAAAGCTTGATTCTAAAAGTCTCCGGTCACAATATCCCAATGCGAACATCAAAGGAAGGACAGATCTTTTTGAGAAGGAACTAAAAAAAGAGCTTTAGCATACTTATCCGGAACACCTGATGAGCTAAGTATTACCCTGCAGAGATGAAGAAAAAGAACAAAGATCCATGATATCAGATTTATATCCGGAAATGGGAATGGAAATCTTGAAAACTGTATGATATAGGAACCAGTTATGAAGCGCTTAATAAAAATTAAACGCTAAGAAGATCTCATTCTATGGATTTGATGGGACTACAGTTGGAGCATGCTCTGAATGATAAAATGGAAGATAGTAAACTCAGAGTATTTCTTGCTCCTTCAAAATGAGCACTCTAAAAGTTTTATGGACCAGAATCATTAAAGCCAGCGATGCCGAAATTGAGCATTGGACCTAAGTTTCGTCGATCATAATTAACTACGATCTAAAATAATTTTAATGGCAGAGCATAATCAATTAGAAAAAAAGGTGAGGAGCTTGCTGCCGAATTATTACAGCTCAAGAATATAGAATCCTGGCCCGAAATTACAGGTTAATAAAGCTGAAATAGATCTGATTGCCATAGAGGGGATACTCTTATCGCTGCAGAAGTAAAGACCAGAATGTACCCACGAATTTGAGATCCGCAGGATTTTGTTAAAACCTAAACAAATTCAACAATTGGTAAAGCCATGAATCATTTATTGAGGAGGAAGGTCTGGACCTGAGGTGAGATTTGACATTATTTGCCATTATAAGAACAATAGTGGAACTAAAAGAACATATCAGGATGCCTTTCCTATACTTTTGAATTACTGAGCGCTTCTCGAAAATTCAAAAATGATACTTCGATTATTATCTGATATCGTAGCCTTAAGCGATTTTCATTGTAAGTGTATTGTATTCTTCTTTGGAAAATCATTAGAAGAATTCTCTAGTGTAAATTCATTATTCCGGATGAGTCATTCTGAATTCTGTAGGTTGTTCATTCACACCGAAACTTCATAAACCCAGAAATCTTTATTTTATATAATCGTATGCTTTCTTTGAAACGGTATCATTCGCTTTTAGGTTATAACCCAGTCCCATTATTCTGTTTCGGAAAGCTTCTCCAGTTTCTCGCCGGTAGTAAATTCTGAGCTCCATTTTTTTATCCAATTACCCAGTAACCAATCGAAATTGTGTGTTGAATCGGAATTCTGCGATCCTTACAGGAGAAGAGAAATATAAACAGGACGAGACTTAACTTGGCTAACATGATTTGCTGTTTTGACAATAAACAAATTACAAAAAACTCAAAGTAAAATAAAAAAAAGCCGTCATCGACCGGCTTTAACTTTCCTCAAAATTAGATCTATTACAGATCCTTACTCTTTCTTCTGGCTTAACATACATTGCATCACCTCTTCAATAGTAAATGCATCATACCATGCATCGATATTTTGAAAGCGTACATATGCCCTACATTCCTGGTGAATGTGGATCTGTTTTATTCTGTTCTTTAAAGCTTCGTCACGCATTTTGTACGCCAAAACTGAGCCCAGGATAAGAAGAATCTCTGCTCCGGGGGGTAAAGCCAATCAATTTTCCCAGATTTCCATTTTTTTTAAGTGTATCTGTAAACCATCATAAGCCGCATTTACACCTCCAAGATCTCCAATGTTCTCCCCAAGGGTGAATTTCCATTGATGTATACGCTATCAAAAACCTCGATTCTGCTTATTGTTCCGCAAGATCGTTACCCAGTTCTTCAAATTGCTCAAGATCGCTGTCTGTCCACCAGTATTAAGATTTCCTTCGGCATCGAAACGTGAACCGCTATCATCAAAGCCATGAGAGATTTCATGTCCTATAACAGCTCCAATGCCTCCGTAATTCACAGCAGCATCTGCTTTGTAATCATAGAAAGTGGCTGAAGAATTGGCCGCAGGAACACATCTCATTAAAGCTGGGTTGTAATATGCATTCACGTTGTGGAGGCATATACCATTTCTTATCAACAGGCTTCCAATTCGGCCATATTTTCAAGCGGACTCTCCATTTTGAGCATTCAATCATATTCGGAAAATAGGATCCTCCGGCATCTGGACCTTTAACCTCAAGAAGAACTGTAATCTTTCCACTCGTCAGAACCCAACTTTTTACGGTGAAGGTGCCCCAACTTCTCAAGTGCCTTTTTCTTGGTTGTCCTCGCTCATCCAGCTTAAATTATTGATTCTTGTCTCGTATGCCTTAACGATATTCGAGATCATTTCCTGTGCTTTTTGCTTCGCTTCACCGGAAAGTTCATCTAACGTAAAGTTTTCCAAGAGCCTCACCAATAGTTCTGTTTACTGTTTCAAGAGCTCTTTCATTTCTTGGCTTTTTCCTGTGCACCTCTAAGGTCTTATCATAAAATTCCCAGTTCTTTCTTTCAAGTTCTGTAGTTAAAGCCGGAGCAGCATCATGAACAGATTCCATTTTAGGTAAGCTTTCCAGTCTTCAACCGAATTTTTGGCGACGATATTCTGGAAGGCTTTCATGAATTTTGGTTGGGATACGATCACGGTATCCAGATCCTTAGCGCCTATGCCTTCAAAAGTAAGCATTCCACTTCATTGAAGGACTACCTTTTGAAGTTCTTCAACCGTCATAGGATTATAGGTCTTTCTAGCATCACGTCGCTCCACTTTATCTAGTTGAGGCTGTGCCAGACTGGTTTCGAAAGCAAGGATCTTTTCAGCTTCTTTTTTTGCATCTTCAGCTGAGTAGTCAGATACTGAAGCATATCGCGATATAGGCTTTATACTTCTCTCTTTTTCCTTTGAATCTGAATCTCTGCAACATAATAATCCCTGTCCGGCAGCCCTAATCCCGAAGGATAAATGTATGCGCATTCATATTGCTGTCTTACGTCTGCCTGGACTCCGAAAGCGAAAAATCCTGCACTCCCATATTCGCTCATTCCACAAGGAAGTTTTGAAGATCTTCTGTTTTTAATAGCATCTATTTTAGATAAATAAGGCTTAACCGGATCTATACCCTGACTATCTCTTCACGGTGTCCATGATGCTTTTAAAAGTAAACAGCTTTGGCCTGATCGCTAGTGCTGTCCAGACTTCGCTGTTAGAAGCTCCTTCCAAAAGAGCTAAAGCATCTTCGTCGCGTTCTTGTCTTAATTCCTGAAAACTTCCCCAAGTCGTTCTGTCTCCCGGAATTTCGTTGAATCCAGCCATTTCCTTAACATATCTGAAGAAATCCTGTTTAGACTTGTTGTTATATCCATATAGCAAGATTATCCATGGATCTCCTTTTCTTTCTCTGTCTTCGTCTCTTTATCGTCACAGGAAGTAAATATTCCAGACCTAAGAATAAAAACAGAATACTGTTTATTTTTTTTCATCGGTGGTAAAAGTATTTGAAATATTAATTTAATATTACAATTCTAATTATCTCCAAGATCATATTGCAGATCTTTTCCTTTCATCAGGCAGGAAGACCTTCGTCATCCATAAAGGCGCAGGCTCTTCTTTGAGGTAATGATCAAAGAACTGCATCATTCGTATAGAAAGATCCTGACGGTTTTTCATCTTTCTAAGTTATGTGCCTCGTCGTTATAAACCACAACCATGACGGTTTGTTAAGTCTTCTCATACCCATGAACATTCTATCCCTGGTAGTATGGCACAGCGCCATCTTCATCATTATGCATCATAAGCAGAGGTGTCTCAATTTGAGGATACCAAAAAGAGGAGAATTTTCAAGGTAAAGTCCAGGCCTTCCCAAAGTTCTTACCTATACACTTTGGGTTTTTTCATACTGGAAAGCACGCTTAATCCGCTTCCCCATCTAATTCCACCATAGGCAGAGTCATATTGCTTACCGGAGCACCGCCCATCGCTGCTGCGAATTTATTGGTTTTGTAACCAGATAGGCGACCTGAAACCACCCCACTTTGGCCTTGTATGGCAAGATTTTCAGATCTACATATCCAAGTTTCTCAACGGCTTCAACACCAGATACGATACAGTTATAGGCCTTCAACCGGTTTTTCCTTCCTTGTAACAATGTCCGGAACAAAGACCACATAATCATTGCTCACCAGGTAAACATGTTACCAATCGAGGCGGGTTGCGGAGAATAATAAGCTATTAAGTTATCGCTTCTTTTTTCATAGAAGTAAGCGATCATTGATATTTCTTCTTTGGGTCAAAATTTTCAGTTTTGTAAAATTATGCCTTCAAGCTCTGTTCCTCATAGCCTTCCATTTAAAGCTTCTGAAATTCCCCATTTGTAATCCTTTCTGCGATTAGCCCTGTTAATTTGATGGAACTTTTTGTTTTGCTTATATAAATAGAGATCCGTGTGTATTAAATCTTCCTTCCGGTATAATAAGCTCTCGTTTTCTTCTGCCAGAACAAAATCGTCAAGCAGCATTGACTCCGGCTGTAAAATAGCTTCCATTTGGCCCGACCGGGTTTAAAAGAAATAAACTTCCGCTTTTGTCTTTTTATTCAAAAGCGTTGATCAAAAGCTTCTTTTTAAATTATGAAGCTGAATCCCGTTTCCGAATCTAACTTAGGCTACGGTAAACTATCTGTCTTTTCGTCCATTCCCTGTAATATTGTCGGTTCTTCAATCGCCCTGCAGTTAAACTCCAGATCAAAATTGATCAATATACAAGACTTTCCCCTCACTTGTAAATCCGCCAAAATCCATAAGCAACCGAGCAGCCGGCACATCATTCAACATCATGAAGGCATATTCGATATTTTTAGTAAGTTTTGCTTGACGGTATTGTTCTGTTAAGATCTAAAACTCCACCAATCCTG
Organism: Seriola quinqueradiata; assembly: GCA_002217815.1. Classification (NCBI taxonomy): domain Eukaryota; kingdom Metazoa; phylum Chordata; class Actinopteri; order Carangiformes; family Carangidae; genus Seriola; species Seriola quinqueradiata. Next base: position 2,679 of record BDMU01000257.1, on the reverse strand, counting down.
AGTTTTCGTATCAAAATAGAGCGCAAATTACCATTCAGGAGATTAAATCTGGTCTTGCAGAGTGTTTCCTTAAAGCCAGCTTTATTCCCTGTTAGTTCTTACAATATAAAAATCCTGATACCTGGTATTCCAGGATCTGTGAAAACATCATACGGCGAACTTGTATTAACCAGCACATAGCGTTGCTCTGCGTTATCGTTCCAACATGATAGCTCAAGATCTTCATCATGTAGATGGACATTGGAGACTCGTGTCTAAGTATGATAAAAGGCTCTGTTTCAAGTTCCTCTAGTTTCACCTTCCTGTTCAGGCTGGATCAGTTTATCCTTGTAGGTCCATACATCAACATCCGGATCTCTTCTTTAAGAATGTTGGTATCTATTTCAAAATTTCTTTCGGGTCTCGAATAAAATAAAGTCTTTTAGAGTTTTCTGAAAAGTAAGACTCTGTGAAGCACTAAGTTCCAGTTCTTTCTAAGTTTATTGCCAAGGGAACGGTGATCTGAGTTAGCCCATTTTCATTGAAATAAAATAGTTTGTAATTAAGCTATCGGTTTCCGTAGAACTTTTTGCGGCTAGATATGCCAATTTTTGCCCATTCTTGTTACGCTAAGCTTTTGTAGAATAGCTGCCGTATCGATGATCTTGTTCGGAAGCATTGCCAGATCGTATTGATAAATTCCGATATCCGCTCTTTTCACCTTTGGTTTGAGAAATAAAGACCAGCATCTTCCTTTGCAAAGCGATCTCCTTGATCTGAAAGATAGTATCGTACTGTTATTTTTAAGTTATATACCAGAGCATAATCTCCTTCCAGAGCCAGATTTTTTATCTTCTTAGTAATTGTATCCTTTATTGCGGCTGAATCTTTTTCTTTTCAGGTTTAAATCTTTAAACTTTTCAATTACCACATAACCGGTATAATCTTCCGGAGCCTTGAATCCTTAACCCTGATAATACTTCTTAAGTTGATTCTCTTTTACATTATAAACAAAGAATCATCTTAGACTGTTTTTCTTTTTCTACTTCATCCTTTTTTTCCTGACGGGTTAGCTGATAATCGGGTTTGCGGAGAAAAAATATATAATTTTCTCTGAAGAAATTTGGCATTACGTCCGTTGTGGAATTCTTTGCTTTTGCCGGTTTACTGTTGTAGACCTTTAAATAGCCATCTCCTCTTCCGGTAGTGTAACTTCGTAATAACAAGATCTCCCGATTTGAGATCTGCGAATTTAAGGCTTTCCAAAGATCATATCATCGTGGGTAAGCGCTCTTTTTCCTGTGAATAGCCTATAAGCCGATTAGCAAAAATAGACTCAGGCAATACGTTATGCATATGGAATAGATTTCGTTGATAGTTTGATAAATAAAAAACCTAAAAGGTTTAATTTCCTTTAGTTTGGAAATGAGTTTTTTATTCAAAATCTTTTTTGATCTGTTTTATCTCATCCACATTGTCGTTAGGAATAGCGATGACAGTACATAATGTTGCACTTTCCATTTTCCATTTTCCTTGCGCATCACTCCGAACCTCTGCAAATACCCATATGTGTATCCAGTAATTCATCAAACCAGGCGAAACGTCTATTTTCTATGAGATAGATATTTTCGTTCAATAGCTGTGAAATCCCACGCTTTACCGGCATCAAAATAAGGCTTGGAGAACTGTTTGAATTCCATATTTTCCAGTTTTCGGTAGCATCAGTGCCAATAAAAAACGCCTCATCTGTCATCAACTAAAATATTCTTCAAAGTTTGCTTCACCGGCGCTTTATGCCAGCTCTAAGTGATTGTCAATCCTTTCTTGATAGACAGAATATTCTGCTCAGAATCTTTTACCTGAGCACTAACAGGGATAGGCTGAATCCGAGGACCAGCAGAAACGAAATTAGTACTTTTTCATGTTCTAAAATTTCAGGTAATTTACGCTTTTTTTATAGCTAATTTTCAGATTTAATGCTGTCCGCTTCCCTGGCTAATCTTTCCTGTTCTTCAAAATTCATCGATTCCTTTCAAAATCTTCTAAAACTTCAGGAAGATCTCGTTCATCTGCAGTTTGAGGTTGTTGAATTCTGTATGCATTCATGGCTGTTTGCGTGATATCCTTTTTTACCGGTTCCCTTTTAGTGGAATATGTTTTAATAGCTGAGCTTTGTATTTACTACGTTCAACCTGCTTCAACGCTACAACTTTAAGCTGTCCGGAACCGAATTTTTTAGCGATGTGGTGATCTGTGCTATGGCATTGCATTATTCATTACCTCATTACCGTTATAGACTCAAGCTTATTAATTCATTCTGAGCGGTGATATATTCAACCCAGGTTAATGCGTATTTCGGGCGTCTCATTTAAGTTGAGCGTTTTCACTAAATTCTACTTTTCTGCTTAAAATCTACCTATCTATCGAGGCTTTTGAAAGAGTCTCTTATTATTATTGTTTTTGCAGGCCAGCAGTGAAAGTGCGAATATAGCAAGAATCTTTTTCATATCGTGAATTTACTTAGTGATACCAAAGATTATTCATATTTTACAGATATTCTCCAACAGGAATTTTTGAAAGATTCACAATATATAAAACTCAAGAAAAGCCAAGTTTCCGAATTCCTCTATATAATTAAATATATTGCAAAAAAATAAATTTATGCCGAAGATTTTGATTATTGTGCCTGCGGACAAATAG